>LBNU01011576.1:5726-16062 GCA_014162995.1 Artemisia annua | reverse complement strand
TTCTTCCGCGAACTAATCTAATTCTAAACTACGTATTACTAACTAATGTAACTACTACGAGCTAAACAATGCTTAATCATATCAGGGGTGACCGAATCTTTCTTATACAAAAATCGTATTCCTAACAAAGGTTAGCATGCGTAATCTTCTTCTTCTCTCAATCTCGAAATTATGTCTGCATGAGTAACCTTTTCCCTCTCCCAATCTCTAAATTAGGTAACAAGATGTGGTCATCATCTAACACCTAGGGTAAAAAAGAAAGTGATGATATGAATCACACGTATTTTTTTTAGTGGGATGTATTTAAGACACACATTCAGAGAAAAAAAAGCGACGTCGTTTTCACCCAAAACGAAAAACACATACTAAACGACAGTGTTTCAACTAAACGAAAGAAAAAAAATAGCAGAACGACGTTGTTTTGGGCCAGTATGAAACGTCGTTTACCACAATAAATGTGTAGTAGAGTAATATATTTTGATATAAGTCACAATACATTCAAATTTTAACTAGTCATGCGTACATACTCTAGATTATTTGATTTTAATGAACAATTAGTCAAAAATGTAAATTATTATTTTGGCATAATAAAGCATGTGTGTATGCATATACAAAGTTGTTAAATAAGATTTCTTTATAATATTATGTGAAATCGTTTTTACTTAAATAGTTGTAATACCGTGCATGCGCGAGTTTTTACATAAAATTTTTATTATGTATTAATATCGATTAATGTTTTGTATATTTTTGTTGAACGAACGATTTGACTTTGTTTAACTAACATGATGTTGAGGTCACAAGAGGAATTTCATATATCTCCTCCTTAAATTTGAAATTTTCGTATTTACCTAAACATATTTTAAAAACATTATGTTTTTTACATGAATTATTTATAAATACGGCTACAATTTTTTATTTATATTTAAGGAGGAGATATTTATATTGAGGTCGTGTCTTCGTTTTGATATTTATATTCATGTTAGTAATAATTGTAGCCGTATTTATTTTTTAAACTCGTGTACACACAGGTTAAACTTATAAATAAGAATGAAATGGGTCGTTATTTACCGTGGATAGTAAAAAAAACTACTCTTCTAGACATCCTTTCTCAATATTATAAAAAGTAATAACATGAGTTATTCGTATATGTACAATCTCGTTTATTCATACATATCACGGTAACTCATGCTTTCATTTGACATTTATAATTTAGTTCATGTACATTAACTTAATATAACGAAAATTCTATGTATAAATTAGCAATAACATATATGTTTTTGTTTTTGTTTTTTTTTGTTTTTTTTGTTTTTGTTTTTTGTTTTTGTTTTTTCTTAATAAAAGAAATATAAAGTGTATGGCGTATTTATAAAACTATTAATAAGTATAGAAACCGATATATTTAGTTAAGTCCATATACTTTACTTAAAATTTTACCAATTGAAGTTTTACTAATTACCTATCTTTTTATTTCTTTAACAAAACACTTGTGTTTTTATAAGATAAAATTTTGATGGGTTTCATCATATTGTTTTAATTTTGACTTTTTATTAGTAAATGAGATGACTTAATTTCTCTAGGGTGACATAGTTGAGCACCTTTCTCTTGTTCAATTTCAATTATTCCAATAATCTTTTTCCATCTAAAAATCTTTTGTTAGATTTAAACATCAAGTATAAGTATAACCCACAAATTAAATTTTGTTTAATTTGATCAATGCTTACTAACTCGGTCAAGTTTAGAAGAAAAAAAGTTCATATGTGATTTTTGTGAGCTTTACACAAACGCATATATACACACATTAATCCAAAAGATTTAGTTGGGCAATTAAAGTCTACCAAACTTACTAGTTTGTATTTTTACAGTAAATTATTTTAAAAATATAACTGGTCGTAGCTCTTTAGCCATTATACAAATCGATTAAGAAAAAGTAAATTAGGAAATCGTACAAAACTATAAGGTCAATTTGTCAAGCCTGGAAGAGTCATTCGTACAAAATAAATTTATTTACTTAGTGATAAATGGAATTAACTACCTAAAACTCATAAGTCAAATGGTGAGGGCCTTGCTGTTGTTTAATTTTATATTTTTAGATTATAAAGGAAAAAAAATGTGTGCATCTTGAAATCTTAAAAATATCATTTTATTAAATGATACAGATTTATGAACGACTTATAAACACGTTTAGTTGTTTAGGCAATGCTTAAATATACTATGATATTATAACGAGTTATCATGTGATTTATCTAACATTATTTAAAAGTAAATACACACCACGACATATGTATGTATTATTCACATTATTAAAAAGTTACTACATTTCAGGAGAAAACATGAATTATTCACAATGAATTTGAACACATTTAGGATCAAATATAAATCAGATTTTTGAAAGAAGTTTAATGACAAGGACCTTGACAGCAGAAAACTTTAAATTGCCAATCACTGTTTTTAAACTCTTGATTTGCTACCAATTTATCGACATCCGTACATTTAATTAGCTTTTAATCAGTCATTATCATATATGTAAAATACTTTCAATGATGTTGATGCTAAAAATCAAATTATGACTTACGTCGATTCTTAACATCCTTAATTTTATAGACTGCATCCGTGATGAAACGAATATTGGTCACGATAAACATGACAATTTCTTTAGACAACTATACCAGTTGTTATCGTAATTAGCTTTAGGCAAGGATTTGAAACATGAGCTCACTGCACTCTTTCTTGATCATATGATACGGTCTACATGATTTATTTTGTTTTCTCATAGGAAACCAGGTCCAGTTCATGATGCGAGTAAAAGGATATATTATTGCAACCTGTATTCAATTGCTTTTTACATTTGCAATACTTGTTATCACAAAATAAAAGATTTAAATTGATTTGCATTGAATGCATTTTCTCATTTTTAGGTGTACAAAGAAAATAAATGCGAGCTTCCAATAATGTTCCATTCATACTCTAAATATCACTTTGCAAGAACATGGGTTAGTTGGACAACACTTGGTGGTAAGTTGCTTTCAGAGTTATGGCTAATCAATCATATAGTCAATTCAAATTAAATAATGATGTTAGCTTCCCAGTTAATAGTTAATCATATGGATCTACACTCACTTTAAAANAAACTCGTGTACACACAGGTTAAACTTATAAATAAGAATGAAATGGGTCGTTATTTACCGTGGATAGTAAAAAAAACTACTCTTCTAGACATCCTTTCTCAATATTATAAAAAGTAATAACATGAGTTATTCGTATATGTACAATCTCGTTTATTCATACATATCACGGTAACTCATGCTTTCATTTGACATTTATAATTTAGTTCATGTACATTAACTTAATATAACGAAAATTCTATGTATAAATTAGCAATAACATATATGTTTTTGTTTTTGTTTTTTTTTGTTTTTTTTGTTTTTGTTTTTTGTTTTTGTTTTTTCTTAATAAAAGAAATATAAAGTGTATGGCGTATTTATAAAACTATTAATAAATATAGAAACCGATATATTTAGTTAAGTCCATATACTTTACTTAAAATTTTACCAATTGAAGTTTTACTAATTACCCATCTTTTTATTTCTTTAACAAAACACTTGTGTTTTTATAAGATAAAATTTTGATGGGTTTCATCATATTGTTTTAATTTGGACTTTTTATTAGTAAATGAGATGACTTAATTTCTCTAGGGTGACATAGTTGAGCACCTTTCTCTTATTCAATTTCAATTATTCCAATAATCTTTTTCCACTTTCTAAAAATCTTTTGTTAGATTTAAACATCAAGTATAAGTATAACCCACAAATTAAATTTTGTTTATTTGATCAATGCTTACTAACTCGGTCAAGTTTAGAAGAAAAAAAGTTCACATGTGATTTTTGTGAGCTTTACACAAACGCATATATACACACATTAATCCAAAAGATTTAGTTGGGCAATTAAAGTCTACCAAACTTACTAGTTTGTATTTTTACAGTAAATTATTTTAAAAATATAACTGGTCGTAGCTCTTTAGCCATTATAGAAATCGATTAAGAAAAAGTAAATTAGGAAATCGTACAAAACTATAAGGTCAATTTGTCAAGCCTGGAAGAGTCATTCGTACAAAATAAATATATTTACTTAGTGATAAATGGAATTAACTACCTAAAACTCATAAGTCAAATGGTGAGGGCCTTGCTGTTGTTTAATTTTATATTTTTAGATTATAAAGGAAAAAAAATGTGTGCATCTTGAAATCTTAAAAATATCATTTTATTAAATGATACAGATTTATGAACGACTTATAAACACGTTTAGTTGTTTAGGCAATGCTTAAATATACTATGATATTATAACGAGTTATCATGTGATTTATCTAACATTATTTAAAAGTAAATACACACCACGACATATGTATGTATTATTCACATTATTAAAAAGTTACTACATTTCAGGAGAAAACATGAATTATTCACAATGAATTTGAACACATTTAGGATCAAATATAAATCAGATTTTTGAAAGAAGTTTAATGACAAGGACCTTGACAGCAGAAAACTTTAAATTGCCAATCACTGTTTTTAAACTCTTGATTTGCTACCAATTTATCGACATCCGTACATTTAATTAGCTTTTAATCAGTCATTATCATATATGTAAAATACTTTCAATGATGTTGATGCTAAAAATCAAATTATGACTTACGTCGATTCTTAACATCCTTAATTTTATAGACTGCATCCGTGATGAAACGAATATTGGTCACGATAAACATGACAATTTCTTTAGACAACTATACCAGTTGTTATCGTAATTAGCTTTAGGCAAGGATTTGAAACATGAGCTCACTGCACTCTTTCTTGATCATATGATACGGTCTACATGATTTATTTTGTTTTCTCATAGGAAACCAGGTCCAGTTCATGATGCGAGTAAAAGGATATATTATTGCAACCTGTATTCAATTGCTTTTTACATTTGCAATACTTGTTATCACAAAATAAAAGATTTAAATTGATTTGCATTGAATGCATTTTCTCATTTTTAGGTGTACAAAGAAAATAAATGCGAGCTTCCAATAATGTTCCATTCATACTCTAAATATCACTTTGCAAGAACATGGGTTAGTTGGACAACACTTGGTGGTAAGTTGCTTTCAGAGTTATGGCTAATCAATCATATAGTCAATTCAAATTAAATAATGATGTTAGCTTCCCAGTTAATAGTTAATCATATGGATCTACACTCACTTTAAAAACTTTTATCAAAGTGTAACTTTATACTAGTATAGCGTATCCTACTGATCAATTCCATCATATAGTTCGTTGTTATGATTTTGTGCAAAACATACGTACGTCATTGATCTTTGTTGAAAACTAATCCACAACTTTAAACGATACAATGCGCTATGGTCTACTTGTTACTCACGCAATGAAACAGGCATTCACGTTACTGATTTATCATTTTCGTATCAGGAAGAAAGGCTTATATTGTATCTATGTTAGTTTGTTGTTATTATGTTTTATTAAAAAGTATATGTTAGGATGGAAAGTCTTTATTGTGCCACAATGTTACAACTCAGAACAGCTATATGAGGGATGCCAAAAGTCATATTAATCCGTCTACTTCTATATCTATATACATCTTTAATTTCATGCTCATCGACATATTAACACTATCTAATTTTCTTATAAAACCATATCATATTGTCATGCATTTAATTTTTATCAGTCTATACAATGTCCATAGTGATGATTTATGTGAAACATAAATTAAATATACAAACAAGCAAGAAACAGGCATAAAAGAACGCATACAACCTCAATATATACTCAACATGCATTTTGATTAAATATCTTATGTAGAAGACTGAAAATGAAAATATAATACAATAGCAAAGGATATGTATGTGTGTGGGCAGCATGGAAACATAGTTTAGTTGTGTTAGAACTTACGTCTGAGTTTTATAAGTAGAAACCGTTTTTTACTACTATTATAACATAGTGGAAGCATATTATGAACTAAATTTACCCGTTGGAACCTTCATAACCGTGGTATATATATTTACCTAGATGCTCAATTTGTGATAATGCTACCGAATCAGTAAATCAAATCACTATTTCTTCAGTGATTGTGTGGTTGCCCAAAATTTTTGGTGTTCGGTTGTACTTTGGTAGAAACAAACAGACCACGTACTCTAGCTAAAAGCTAAGATTTACTGATTTGTAGGTCGATCGATCAAACTACCCAGTCCCCATTAAGTTCAAACCATATATGCTTCGACGCTGTAATTCAAACTAAATTCTCGGTGACGTACATATCGCGGCATAGGAATATTTATGCTTAAATGTATGCGAAAACAATTGGTTAAATGAAAACACCGTTAAACTTGTTTTTTTGTTAATTCTCCTTTTTACAACAATTTTTTTTGTTCATTGTAAATGCTTACATGATACATGATGAAAATTTCAAAAAATCGAAGTATTGTCAAATCTTTGGTTTAGTGATATCTAGTTAGGTTAAAGCTCAACTGAGACATAGGTGTATACAAATGTGTACATCAGTGCCTGGGTCTCTCTATCTAAAAAAACAATCAAAACAAATCTTTTGAACACAATTATCTTTATGTTTTTTGTTTGTAGGGTGAAAGTTGAAAACATGTAAATAGTTTTTGAGATTTACTGAAATACATAAACGTACTTTAATAATTGTCAGTATCGTTGAAATATTTTAAATTTTTTGTTAATATCGCTAATATACCCAGTTTAACCGGTTAGCTCCTATAATTTGACTAAAATACCCTTGCTTTCTTCTCCTTTAAATTTGTTCTTGAATTTACATTTATTTAGGCTCAAAATCCAAATTTCCATATTCCAGCTATCCATCACCAATCTGTTCTTGATTTACATTTATTTCCTAATAAAAATTCTATAACTTTTAGTTGCACCTAATTTGTTCAAATAATATTTTTCGAGAATCAACAAAACCTTTTAGAATCAGCGTATCAGTCTCTAAAACTCGAGAATAATAGAAATTCCATAACTTTTAGTAGCACATAATATTTCATATATATAGTTCTAGTGTTTTACAATTCTTTCCAAAAAGACAACCAATTGTCGTGAAAATAAGTGAAAAATTTTGTTTTGTGGTTGACTTTCGAAGTCCAAATTTACCTCGACAATGATGACTGGAGTCGTGGAAGAGAATGGTCTCTTGTTTCAGTTGTTTGGACTGATAAAATTTGGAGGCCGGGGTGGGGATGTTTTTTGGAAATGAGAAGTCACCCATTTCGTTATTTAGCACAATTATGAACGCCAGAGATAAATTAATACCGCCACCAAATGGGCAGATGATCGACATGATACATCATGTCCATCCGCATCTACTATGCAAAAATGACTCGTACCGTCATCTTCAATCTGACACCATCTAGTATGCTTATAGTTTTAGCTAAACAGGCTAGTCGTTAATCAAGAAATGATTGAAAGTAAATATATATTAATTTCTATATTCAGAAGGGGAAGTGGTGTATTCTGGTGTTGTTGAGAATTTGTTGGATTTTCTTCGCGAATGAGGGGTAAAGCCTTTCTTATGATTATAAGAACTTACTTTTAATTTATCAAACTATTTTTTCTGCCTTTGCTTTTGCTTCTACTTAAACATAAGGTATCGAAATAGGTTTGATCCTAGGTGAAGCAGGTGGTGGTGGATGACAGATATTTGAAAAATTAGATTTGGATTTTTAGAACTCAAAAATAATGTAAACTAAAGAACAAATTCAAAAGGGAAGAACACAAGGTATCTTAGACATTTCACTTTAAAAGTTAACGAGTTTTTTTTTTTTTTTTTTTTTTTTTTTTTTTTTTTTTTTTTTTTTTTTTTTTTTTTTTTTTTTTTTTGGGCCCCCAATTGAAATTTTTTTTTTTTTTTCTAAAAAAAAATCCAAAAAAAAAATTTTTTTTTTAAAAAAACCAAAAAAAAAAAAAAAAAAGGTTTTGGGGGAAAACCCTTTTTTTGGGATTGGGGATTCAAAAAAAAAAAAAAAAAAACCCAAAAATTTTTCCCAAAAAATTTAATTTTTATGGCAAAAAAAAAAAAAAAAAAAAGGTCCAAAAAAAAAGGTGGGGGAACTTTAAATCTTTTTTTTTTTTTTTTTTTTGGGAAAAAAAAACCCCCCTTGGTTTTTACCTTTTTTTTTTTAAAAATTTTAAAATTGGGGGCCCTTTAAAAAAAAAAAAAAAAAAAAAAACTTCTGGTCTCTTTGCAAGTTGGGGGGGGGAAAACAAAAAAAAAAAAGGGGTTTTTTTTTTTCTTCTTTTGGAAAAAAAAAAAAAAAAAAGGGGGGGGTCTTTTTAAAAAAAAACTTGGCCCCTTTTTATTTTTTGGGGAAAAAAAAAAAAGTGTGAAAAAAAAATTTTTTTTTTCAAAGTGGATAAAAAGTTTTCAAAAAAAAAAAAAGGGGGGGGAACCCTCCCCCCAAAAAAAAAAAAAAGACCTCCCTTCAAGGCCTTCACCCCAAGTCCTCAAACAAAGCCTCTAGAAGTCTGCCTTGGCTGCATGATCTCATTCAAAGACAAGTTTTCTACTTGAAAGACTTGTTATTTAAATTCTTTTTTGGCAAAAAAAATAATCTTAATTCTTGTTCAAAAAAACAATTCTGTTAATTTGCTGTTGAATGCCTTTTCAATAAAAATTCTTTTGCTTGCTAAATTTCTTCTAGAAAAGAGAAATGTTTTTGTTGTGTGAAAAGCAAAAGTTCTCATTTAATTTAAAAGGAGTGTAAAGGTTTTCCATGCAAGCCAAGAATGCGTTGATTGTGCTAAGCACAACTAGCAAATGTGGGAAACGTGTTGATTGACATACCCTACTTATTATTCCACAAGCAAAAACTTCAATCTAACAGCACGATACCAATAAACTTGCTGATAAATCAGCATCTGCCTGATGGCTTTCAGTTTTCTGCTGAATAGAACTTTTTCATTCATATAGAAGGAAACATGCTTGCAAACCATTCNAAATTTTGTAAAAAAAAAAATAAAAAAAATTTTTTTTGTTTTTTTTTTTTTTTTTTTTTTTTTTTTTAGTGTAAATTACATAAATCGTCCTTGTGGTTTGTATTTTGAGAGGGAAAACCCAAACTTCAAGTTTAGCCCTCACGTTAGTCCATTTAATTCAATTGAGGTCCTTTTTAACGATCGTTTGAAGTTGGGTCGAAATAGGGACAGGATCCGTGACATTCTAAAAGCACAGGGACCAAACCCGCTAAAAAAAAGCACAGGGACAAGATCCGTAAAAATCAACAAACCACAAGGACCATTTAAGTAATTAACTCATAATAAAATTTTCTAATAAATAGATAATATAAACTATGTATGAATCCAAAAGCATTGTCTATATCGTGTGGCAAGTTTGATGTTGTGATTGCCATAATGAGCAACCATAGTGGTTGACTGGTTGTTAGCTACTTAGCTCACAAACATATACCGTCTAATAATTAACTTGATTATAACAGCAACCAAACCAGAAGAATTGCGTTATTTGTAGTTGCATGTTTTAAAAACATGACCCAGTTGCTTTAATTTTGAAACCCAAAACTTTTGCTGCTGTAGAAAAAAAACAGTAAGATATAATGGTCCAATTTGAGTGTCAATGCATTCATGATATAAAATAGATTCATAATATTTATTAGAGTACGAGATCATACATCACATTTCTCGCAAGGCCGCAAGGATTCTAGCTTAATGTGTAAGTAAGAACATGGAGTGTTTTTAGAGAGCCATAATAACTGATCAATTCAGCGTGTCGATATTATTATCGTGTTACATTAGGCCCAGTAGATTATTTCCTATGTATGGGCTTGTAGCCCAATTTCGCATATGCCTCTGGTACGTATATTATACTCGGTTTGTGTTTAATAAACCTAATTCCAATATCAAAGCCTAAAAAGGATACGAATTCTATAAGAACCCTAAACCAACCGGTTGATCACTTCCAAAACTGAATCTTTTTTTTTTTTTTTTTTTCGTTTTCTTTTTCTTTTCTTTTCTTGCTTGCATACTGCCATCGCTTGGCAATACACACAAAGAAAAACAGAAAGTAGTCTGCAATCCCTTTATTCCTTTCTAGACCACTGCAACAATATATCCCTTTATTGACTTTGGTATTCAAGTCAGTTACTTTAATATTTTTTAGCCTTTTTTGCATGTCTACTGGCGTTGATGTGTTAATGCATTAGAATACCAAATAGTTTTTTCTTTGTTCTTCTACGCCTGCTGCCAAATTGGTTAACTGCAAATTATTATTATTATTATTATTATTTTCTTCTATGCTTGCCATTGTTTGTTATAGCATT
>LBNU01011575.1:27647-62435 GCA_014162995.1 Artemisia annua | reverse complement strand
TTTTTTCCATATCTAATGCCCAAAAAATCTGTTCAGGGGTTAACCTAGTTTAGGGCACAAAGACAGTTAATCGGTTCTGCTCATAGTAGTTATGGGGCTTGATATTAACACGATTTGCTGTGCACATGGGATCCTTCATCTTATCCTCAAGTCTTTTCCTATTTTCTGTTTCAATTTCAACAATCTCTTCTGTATCACGCACATCAGGGGATTCATGTGGCTTAAGCATCACATTATAGTCATATAAGGCAGGTTGAGAGGCACTAACGCTCCTAAGATAATTAGTTTTAGGCACACATGTATCCTTATCACTATGTTTATCACGAAGCTTAATGTGCTTTTGTATCATTTGAGCAGTTTGAATGGTTTGGCCTTGTGTGTACAATTTGTTTTCAAGCTTGTTCTTTAAGGCCTTTAATTGGGAAAAATCGTTTAGAAGTTTGACTTCCTTACTTTGAAAATCTAATTTTAGTGTGTTGACACTGTTTTGAATCTCCTGTTTTTGTTTAACAGTTTGATCGATTTGATTTTGCAAAGATTTTATTTCCCCTCTTAACTCTTCTTCCTTTAAATTCCTTTTGGTAATATATGTACACATTTGCCAATTCATTTTCTGTTCACGTTTGGTTAACTCAAATTTTGCACATTGTTGATACATATTCACCTGATCTTTGAGCATATTAATTCTAGTGGTTAAGGTGTCATCAGGTATAACAGCAGTATATTCATCATATTCACAAGTATCATTATTAACGAAAGAGTCATCACTTGGTAAAGCAGTCTCGACACTTTGTTTCTAGCATTGCTCATATGGGACAACATTGCTATTACCCATACCAGCACAATTTGAATCAATAGTGTCGGTATGTTTTACTTCGTTATGAGTCCTTCGATTGTGCATCACATCGTCAACATGTGTATCTTCAGATGCTCTACTAGATTCATCAGACTCTTTATTGTTATCCATATGTTGTTGTTTTGAGAAAACATTAGTGTTTTTCAAACCAACATCATCTGGCGTGACAATACTAGTTTGATGAACCTCATCGAGTATCGTTGGAATGACACTTGTTTCATATGTGTCATATAATTTGAGTACCTCAGAAATGATGGATGATTTGGAAGATCCTGATTGATTTGCCGATGTGACTGCAGATGTAAGCTTGGCCATGAAGATGGTTTGTGCAGTAGGTTCATCATCAACATCGGAATCAAATGCATCAAATCTTCAGCCTGGAAGATGTTTAGGTCATTCAGAGCAAGATCCTGGACTGGTTGATCATCCACATCAGCATCAAAGGATTTTCCTTCATTACCAGCAAGAAAGAGCAGCTGTTCCTCATCCAATTTAACTCCATTCTCTTGTGCTTGCATCAACAGCATCTTATCTTTGAAGTAGTCGGAGTTCTGAGGACGTTTTGGTTCAGTGCAGTTTCTTGCAATATGACCTAGCCCACCACAATTGTAGCACTTGATTTGCCTTCCTTGTCCTTGATTGCCATTTCCCATTCTGTTCTGAGCATTTCCTCGGACATTTTGTCTTCCTTGAACCACAACACGCCCATCTTCCACAACAGCAAGATTACGTGGATTAGATGAGGTTCTGAGTTGATTGTTGGTTTGAGGAAGAGTGCTTCTGAAGTGTTGAACCAGTAGAGAGACTTGATTGGAGAGGTTATCAATTCTCTTGTCCATGTAGGAATTTCCCGATTCTTGTGAGTTGGTTTTGACACTTGCTGATTGCATTGAGGCTTGACCAAGAGAAGACTGATTCTGTGTTGCTTGAGTAGTGATTGGAGGGTTGATTAAGTCAGCTGAGAATTGGTTGAAACCTTGAGCACTGGAGATTAGAGCAAGAGGATCATTTGAGGGATGAAACTTTTCTCTTAGCTGACGATCATACATGGCATGTTTCTCATGTTGTTGTAGATAAGCATAGAGTTGCTCATAGTTGGTGTTTCTGAGACCTTTGTTTAGCTTCACAGCCGTGACAAATCGATCCCATTCTGGCGACATGTTATTGACGAACTTTGAGTTGAGTTGGATGTTGGGCATTGTCATTCTGATCATTCTCATGTCATTCACAAGCTTGTGGAATCTGACATAGTAATCATTGATGCTTTCACCAGGGTTCATCTTAAAGTGCTCGAATTCATCGTACAATTGAGACTCACGATCTTCCTTTGTTAATTCTGAACCAGCTAGCAACATTTTGACATTGTCCCAAACAGCTTTGGCCTCAGTGTTGAAGTTAATCAGTTTGTATATGTCCTTTGGTAGCCCTTGTACCACAATGTTTGAAGCACGAATGTCAGCATCATATCGTTTCTTTTCAGCTTCATTCAGATCATTGTACGTACGAGGTCTGTCAATTCCAAGGGTGACTGTCCCATCATCACCAGTGGAGATAACATCTCTGGTAGTGCCCATTTGGAATGGCCCTTCATCAATTGATCTCAGAATGTTCTCCCCATTTTCTTTGCCTTGACAATACAAGCGAATTCTTTGTGACCAAGACTCATAGTCCGTTCTTTCTAGCATTGGAGGTCGAGTGTCAGATCCAGCAGCTTGAATATCATCAATAGATGTTACAGTAGTCATGATGACAAGGTCTTAGACGGGATTTTACAACACACGTGACTTAAACCGAGAAATCGATTCTTTCCCGGGATTTTACTAAAGTCAACCAGGAAAACCGCTAAGATAGGTAAACCGCTGGTACAGTAACCGCTGACAATTAACCGCTGACAGAGTAACCGCTAGTAAAGTAACCACTGAAGAGTAAACCGCTGATGTAATGACTGCTGAAACTTAACCGCTAAGACTTAACCGCTGATACTTAACCGCTGGAATAGTAACCGCTGGACAGAGTAACCGCTAGTAAAGTAACCACTACTGACTTAACCGCTGAGTAGTTAACCGCTGTGAATAAACCGCTAACACAGTACAAAGTACAGCGTAATGCTCGCTCCACTATTTGTACTTAACCGCTATTACTATCCGCTAAACACCCAAACTAACCGCTGTGAAGTAAACCGCTGGAGTTTAACCGCTGATACAGTACAGAGTACAGCGTAATGTTCGCTCCACTACTTGTACTTAACCGCTACTACTAACCGCTGAATACCCAAACTAACCGCTGTGAAGAATACTTTAACGTGGAGCTAACCGCTGGCAAGAAAAAGTTCCAAAACCCATTCGTACACCTCACAAACGCTAGATATGGTCCAAACAACTGATAAACTAGATGAATCTAACCTTTCTAATCCTAGAAGTACAAGAAAGATCACAAGAAACACCACAAACGAGCACCAAAATGAGTCAAAACCACCCTAAACTAGTAGAAACCCAAAACAAACCATACACCACAAGTTCTATGATCCCTAGGATGTAACCATGGCTCTTGATACCAATTGTAGGATACTAGTTAACATCACAAACACAAATATACTTGTGGTTGGCTCGTTGAAGGTAAGAAAGAAAGAAAGAAATTCTAGAGAGAGAAAGTTAGAGAGAGAAAGAGATGAAGCCTTGAGAGAAAACCAAAAAAAAGAAAATAGATTATGAGAGAAGGCTTACCCTCTCCAAGGATGGAGAGGGCTTATATGTACATGGGTTTTGCCACTAGGGCGTGCCACTAGGGCGTGCCACTTGGGCTGCGGATCAGGTATACAATGGGTAAAGACCCGTCCTTCTTCCGCGAACTAATCTACTTCTAAACTACGTTTAACTAACTATTGTAACTACTACGAGCTAAACAATGCTTAATCATATCTGGGGTGACCGAATCTTTCTTATACAAAAAGTGTATTCTTAACATAAACACATCTTTTCCTTATTTGCGTCTAACAAGCGTTAGTCATTTAACAGAAAACACTAACGGTTGTTAAGTTCTTGTGTCTAATAATAAATATATAAATACATTTATTATTTCTCCTTAATACTCATTTGTAATGTGTGCAATACCGAGGTCTCGGGGTCGATACTAGACATTTAACATATTAATATTTATCAATATTTCAACAATAAGAAACACTGATAAAAAGGGTCTTCATAAGGACCAGAAGCGTATAGCTTTTGATGGCAGGGAGTTGGTGTTTGCTATTCGGTCTTATTGGCAGTCCGAGTTACAAAAGGTACTTCAAACTCTTGACGCCCTCCATAAGTCAAAATCAAACAGTTCTGTATTTCACCAAAGCACATCTCTCATCACAAATCCTTATAAAAAGAGGTTGCATTATTTCCTTGGAATTTCATTATGTTAGATTGATATTGTTTTTCCATTAGACTGGCGGAAATCAGTCGACGAGGAGTTGATTTACCTAAAGGAGACTGATCTGTCGATGAACTTACTCGAGGAGATTATTCTTTAAGCTGTTGACATCAAAGCTCTCGAGAGGGTGATTATTATATGTCTATGTTCAAGAGTATCAGTAGCAGTTTACGAGAATCTCATTAATAAGCTCAAAGATAAACCTCAATTTAAATCAATTGTTGAGAAATTTAGGGATGGTGGATTGAAAGATGTTTTGGTTGCTCTAACACTTCAACGTGCTTTAGAAGATAACTTTAGAGTCGCCTCCGGTTTCCTATCACCTCACAGTTTCGGGTATCTAGTGGACCGTCTTCACTTCAGAAAATTCTTACACAACAAAATCTTCTGTTGTTGGATCATTTACACATATTCAATTTGCTTCAACTTTATCTATTGGCCCTTCTTCTCCAAATCTAAGCGTTCTTGTTGAAAGAATCCAAGATATTCTCTGTTTTAGTGAAATAACTATGGTATGGATTGAAAGATCAAAGATTGATGTCTCTTATTATCCACTGTTAGTACTAAAGATGGTTATGATACTTTCCTTAATATGTCTGAAGGCACCAAATTATTCTCCTAAGCTACTTGACTTTCTGTCTGGTTACGACAATATTGCTTATTTTCTTCCAAAGAAGTTTTTGTGTAGTCTTCTAAGGAAAAGGGTAAACCAAAAATTGAACTTGGATCCAGAAGTTGTTGCAGAAGCGTTTTTGAGCATTGATTATCCTCTCCTGATTGTTAGATCGGAAAATGTGAGTCCTAAAATCAATGCTCCTTGTGCTATATTTGTTGACCTTGAGAAATCGAAAGAGGAGATAATGATCGTTTTGTTTCCAAGGAAGAACACACATAATGTCCACACGTCATCAAATAATTTTAACGCTGGGGCATTTCCTGAGTTATTTTCTTCGGAAACATTGCATGATACTAACATTATGGATCGCATGGAACTGCAAATGAATCGGAAAGTTTTAGAAGAAATATCTGAGGCTATTAATGGGAACAAGGGAGTGGCACTGAACAAGTTATCTACTGCGACTATGTTTAAGGTGATATACATCATTGTGTTTGTAACAAATGATTTTGGTTAATGATATCGTCATTACTGTAAGTTTGATGCCTTATCATTTATCTGTTTCTTGCCAGAATGAATTGATATAAATAGGGGCACATTACTTACTGCCTTTGCGGCTCAAATTTCTTGTTCTTACGAAGATGCAGGAGCTATACGTGATGCAAATGAAGATCTGAAGTTGCTTTCTTTTGCGTTTGACACAAGGTTAGATTTGCACCATTGTAAATTTTGAAGTGGTTTTTAAACTTCAAACCAATTTACACTTGAATTTGTATTAAGATTTTTTTGTTTTTGGATCTTTTTTCAGTCGACTAGAATTGAAGCATTCAGTTATATTGAAGGGTGTGAGTCATCCTGTCAAGGGGCTACAAAGTCATAGGGCAAAGCTAGATAATTTCTTGAACCGTTCTTCCATGAACCAGACATTAAAGGTTAAACAAACACGTGATTCAGCGGTGTTACAAAATCAAAGTGAATGTGATGACACTCGAGATGATAACAACAAGAAAGGGAAGGGAAACAACAAGGGAAAGAAGAGTAAAACGAGCAAAGGTAAAAAGAAATGACACTGATAAAATAGGAGGGATATCGTATGGTTTTCTTTTCTTTTCTTTTTATTTGTATTCCAGAAAAAAAAATATGAACTTTGATTCCATGATTAGTACTTTATGACACAGGATATGTTATTTTGTGGGTTTGAAAATCATGGTGATGCATGTAAGAGTTCTGGTAGGCCTTTTTAGAACAGATATGATCAATCATCAAGACAACTTGCTAACTAATGGGCTGACTGAATCAAAATGCAATCTTGTTGAAAAAGGAAGCTTAGCATTGATGTGAATTATCTATATATACTAATTGCCTTGATGGCCATTTATATATAGTTTTTTTTGGGCTTTATCTGTGGGCTGCTTTTAGTCCATTATCTATATATACTAATTGCCTTGATGGCCATTTATATATAGCTTTTTTTGGGCTTTATCTGTGGGCTTCTTTTAGTCCATTTAGTCTATACATGGTTTGCTGCGTAGTTTGCATATTTTATGTCTCCATTTTTTATAATTGTTTTACATAACAGATAAGTATCACCGCTTTTGTCTCACATATTCATAAGTTTTCCGATCATTTTCTGTATTCAGTTACTTCGTAAATAAGGTTGGCATGTTTAATTTCATCTCATATCATTTTGCCTTCCTGAAAAGTTCTTTCACCGCCTCTTTTCGCCGACACTTAGANAACTTAGCATTGATGTGAATTGTTTACCATAACTCAACAATTGAAAATATTAAGTATACTTAAGTTTACATCATAATCTTATGTCCTAATATTAACCCGTGTTTTCACATCGTATAAGAATATACTGAAACGGAATGGCAAAAAAGAGAACAAACATATAGAAGAGCCAATGCGTCTACCAAGAAACACCTTTGAGTCCTATAAACGAAAATGGGTGTGATAAATAAATAAATAAATAAAAATAATTTTTATCAAAACAGTAAAACCACTTTCATCTTCATTTTTAAAAATTAAATATCTAACAAACCGTTAATCGTTAGATGAAAATATTTAAACCATTGCGACAAGAATACAATTATCTTTCTATAGAGATCTAACAATGTATACTTTCGACGAAGTTTTTTTGATATCGTTTTTTGCAGGTTTCGATATTTACCCTATAAGTGAAAATTTTGAGAGTTCAAATACATTTTTATGTTAACACAATCCCAAAACCCTAACCGCTAAAGCCTAAAATCCTTAAACCATAACCCCTAACACCTAACCCTTAAAAAGCCTAACCCCTAAACCCTAAACACCTAAACTCTAACTGTAAGCCCTATACTCGAAAAAAAAGTCAAAAGAAAAACTTCATCAAGAGTATATGATGTGAATTTCATATGAAAGAAAATTTTATGTTTGTCACGATGGTATGATTAGTTTCGTCTAACGATTATTGCTTTGCAAGATATTTAAGAAAATGAGGATGAAGTTAATTTTATTGTTTTGATAAAAGAAAAAAAATTAGTGGCAATTCCATATATACCCAACTTTAACACCATAATTCCATATTTCCACAACACATGCTTAAAAAGCATTGTACTTATGCATTAAAAACTTGTGTTTTGGGGAAATATGGAATTTTGATATTTAAGTTGGGTAAATATGGAATTATCCCTAAAAATTATTAAGATTGGTTCATTTGATCTTTAATTTTGTTTATCTTTATTGAACCAAACTCAATGACAAGCACACCATACTTCATTTGTAAACTCATTATAAGATTGCTACACCCTCCTACCATTTCATCCTACAAATCCTTCTACACGCACAACAATATTATATAGTTTTTCCCACTCATTCTCTCTCTGCATCCAAACCGTCAGTTCTGACAAATGTCAGCATAGCATCCTTATAAGATAACCCAAATAGGAATATGAGATGTCTCAAGTTCAATTCCTACTTGGTGTAAACAAAACTAATGTCATCATGCAACCTTCTAAAAAAAGGGATGATATTTTGGTTTTGTATACCGTGTTCTCGAGTTAGTAAAGAAAAGAAGAAATAACTCATGAAAGTTTTACAATTATATCTCAATTTTGGGATGAAAGTTTTGCAAAGAAATTTAGCCAAATGTCCTCTCCTCTTCTTTACTCTTCTCTTCTGAAAAAACTCAAAACACAAATTTATTTTGTTTTCCTCTCGCTTCTTTTCTTTTCTTTCAAAAATAAAACTGTAAATCTTTATAAATGAGACTTGACAAACAATATTATAGGAAAATTAAAGTTAAGTGATCAATCCAGACTAAAATCAAGTGGTGTTTGAATGCAACTTAATTGACTTAATATGAAAAAACTTAATTTATTAAATTATGTGATGAGTTGTTTGTTTTTCACTTAATCAATTAAAATGACTTAAAATGACTTAATCAATTAAAACTACTTAACTATCATCATACATTTATACATTTATTTATACATTTATTGCATCAACCGATTATTATCCAGACATTGACCATATTGAGTGATGCAAAATTAAAATACGTATAACATGGGATTAGAATGGGGTCCATATTAAGTTTCCGGGTATGTACATTTAGCGTTTGAAATGGGTTATAAGCCAATGAATGGAGGAGAACTAGTCAATGAAGTGATCAATGTCATGATGGTGGTTTTAGTCAATAAGAAGAAAAATTACAATAGTGACAGAATTGTGTATATCTTTGGCTTACTATAACACGCATTGAGGTGAAAGACGTATTATATAGTCTTAAAAACACAGGTGATAAGTTGGATAGTTTTCTAACCTGTTGCGTTTGAAATATTGAAATGATGATCATTGTCTTTGTTTTCGTGTCTGTTTTTCTCTCTTGTCTACCTGTCCTTCACTCTGCTACAGAAAGTAACATGTCTACGCTTACCTGTCCGGAAAGTTTTAGTTGTCCACGCTTAGCTCCGTTCAAGTACCCGTTTTACAATGACACTGATGAACGGTGCGGGTTGATCAAGGTCAAATGTAATTCAAAAGGTGGGCAAATTCAAATTGGGGAAAAGAAATATGAAATTTTTGGCAGGCTTGATTATACTAGTTCTTCCGTTGCGATCTTTAACACAACATTTGAAAAACTTGTGAACGATACAAGCTGTGAGGCGCTTATGAATAATTTCACTTCTCCAAACCCTCTTTTGTATTCCATTTCAATAATTCCCTTCCTCACTCTCTTCAAATGCACAAAAAATACCAGTTATGCTGAAGGAACGCATGCTTATTTTAACCAACCTAATTACAACAGCTACAACAGATGCAAAGATCACATGTTCTACTATGAGTATTCAATTAGCAATGCAACAGTTCCAAGTGATCTCCCGCGTGCATGTGAAGTAATACAGTTGCCAGTGAAAAGTTGGGAAGATAAAGAACATAATACAACCACCATAATTAAAACCGACATATTTTCCCTTCTCTCGCATAGGTTCCTTATTTCAATTTCATTGACAAGTTCCTGTGAAATGTGTCACAACAAGGGTGGCCGCTGTAATGCTGACAAAGGACAGTTTCACTGTTTGGGTGACAAAAAGGGTATTTACTTCTGGACTGTATATTATGTTTCCTACTGAATGCAATTTCCATCGACACACACACACAAACGTATAAAAGCACAGCTCTACCTAGGGTCAGAAACTAGCTATTATTCATAAGTTATTTGAGTAAATCATATGCAACGATTACTCACTATCAACCAACTATTACGGTTACAGAATTACCATTGGTATTTAGTTATTTACGACTCTTAAAAGTAAATATTTTTCACCAAACCATTTAATTAATTTATATGAATTCATATTTCTAATGTTTGTGGTAATTTATTTAAGACAAAGTACCCTTACTTAGTTTATTAGTTATTGATCTTCTGAGTCTGAGGCCTATATTTAATGTGCTATTATTCAGTTCTTACGAGAATTGTCTTTGCTGACTGGAACGGGGTGATTAAATTAGCTTATTTTTAGGATTATGGACATATTTGAATTTAGATAAGCTCGATAGCTCTTTTTCTTTTTCTTTTTTTTCCTTATGAGCTTATGGATTATTTAAGTCTATAAGCTTATTTTCATAAGCTCATAAGCCGAAAAAGTGAGCTTATGAGCTTTTCCAAATTCAATAAGCCCATAAGCCAATAAAATAAGCTAATCCAAACACCCCTAAGTCACAAACAAGTCTATGATTATCAAGAAAAGGATCTACTTTTTCACAAACAGTATAACTAAAGATCGTGTTTGAAAAAGTTACTAGTATGTAGCTAGATAGGGTTATATCGAGCATGGGGAGTGCTTGAATTTTCCTGCATGGACAACACAAGATCATGCACACACAACACGGTAAGGGGGTGTGGGAGTGGTGACAGGATGACATTCACAGTAAGGGTGGCGGTTTCACACACATAAACACATGGGAAGGCTCGGGAAGAATTCCCCGATGATCTGGACCAAAAATTCTGTTGGTGATTTTGCGTCACCAATATGATTTAAGTGTAAAGGATTAACTTAGTTGACCAATGTGTAATCGTGATAAATGTTCAACAAGTCGGAGTTGTGCGGAGTGCACACTTGTATGACGTTATTATGATTATCATTCGGGGCCGAAGCCCCGAATCACGGGGGTCCGGGGGCAGCGCCCCTAGTAGCAGGGTCCAAGGTCAGCTTGGAAAAAATTTATTTGGTATAAAGTGCTATGTTAAAAACGCACTTAAAAATAAAATTTCCGTAATTTTGGACATATATTTTGCTTGTTAATTTAACTGGTTTGGTGATTATAATAACTGCATAGGAGTAGGGCTGAGCAAAACCGCCCGAGTCCCGAATCCCGTCCCGATCCCGAGTCCCGAATCTTGTCCCGATCCCGAACCGATCTCAAACGGGTCGGGACTCGGTTTGGGTTTTCCGGCTTGTCGGGATTCGGGATAGTCGGGATCTGGTCGGGACGGGCCGAAAACCGAAAAATAACAAAGAAAACCGAGAAAACCGACCGATCCCGTCCCGTCCCGTCCCGACTATCCCGATCCCGAACCGAGCTTAATCGGGTCGGGACTCGGTTTGGTTTTTCCGGCTTGTCGGGATTCGGGATAGTCGGGATCGGTTCAGGACGGGTCGGGATCGTCCCGATGCTCAGCCCTACATAGGAGTGAAATTTGGTTTTGTTGGTCAATAATATATTATCTATGTTTGGTTCTGTTTTCATAACAACATAAAACATATTCTCGATTCTTAATCTGAGTTTTATCCGATTTGAGATTTCGATAGAACCATCAAAATACTTCAATCTGAAAGTGTTTACACGACTCTCAGATTACTCCGATCCTAAATGTTACAACCTTTTCAGGAATAGAAGAGGGTGGAATGGTATTTCCACTCAGGAACATATGCCACATAGGCATCTTTTTTTTTTTTGGTATATTTGAGCACTCCCTATGATGTTAACTGTATTTTCTTATAATCAAATGGATACTCACAATCATTCCTAACCCAGAAATGTCCCTTCTATCTTATTATTAAAGCGATAAATCACACCTTAGTTTGATAGTTATCATGCACCAACATTTCTATCATGATATATAAATAAACGGTTCAATTCTTTTGGTGTTGAAACAGGAAGAGATTTGATGCAGGTGATTCTTCTCTTAGGTAATTTCTCATCGCCATCAATTTTGTTGCCTTAACCATTCTAATTTTTATAAACAATCACATCTATCGAACTTTTTCAGCTCTCGGTGCAGGAACTGCGACGATACTAATCATAATAATCTTGTGTCTAAAGAAGAAATATGGATGGGGAAAAAAGGCGGAGTACAATGTCAATGTGGAGAATTTCCTAAAGAATCAAGAGTTCCTGGCTCCAAAAAGATACTCCTATTCACAAATCAAGAAGATGACAAACTACTTTGAGGTCAAAATAGGACAAGGTGGTTTCGGTTCTGTGTATAGAGGAGAAAAAGCCGACAACTTTGCACTTTAAAGTTGTAAAGCACATTCTGAGGTATGTTAAAGGTACTCTTAACTACGGGCTGAATTATGTGAAAGGTCAAGAAGTTGAGCATTTAGTCGGATTTTCGGATAGTGATCATGCTGGTGACGTGGTTGGTGCTAGAAGTACAAGCGGTATAATTTTCTATCTTGGAAGGAATGCGATTACATGGCAATCTCAAAAGCAACAGATTGTTTCTTTATCATCATGTGAAGCTGAGTTCATTGCAGCAACAGCAGCGGCATGCCAAGCCATTTGGCTTACAAATCTCGTGAAAGAACTAACGGGACATGATGTTGCACCTATCACTTTGTTTGTTGACAATAAGTCAGCAATTGCTTTAATGAAGAATCCAGTGTTTCATGGTCGAAGTAAGCATATTAACATCCGTTTCCACTTCATACGCGAGTGTGTTGAACAAGGGAAAATCATAGTGGAATATGTCAAGTCCAAGGATCAAAGAGCTGATATATTCACCAAAGCCTTGGCACAAGTAAGGTTCACTGAAATGCGAAATGTACTCGGTGTGACTCAAACCGAGCTTGGCCCAGTTTAAGGGGGAAAATGTGAAATGTAAACCGGACTCGGGCGGGTCAACCCGGTTCGGAACCAACCTGGTAACTGATGAGAGTCTTCAATGGGATTGATACCAACACAATAAAGGGCATTTAACTAGTTTTACTGCCCACTACAGTAACAGTTATCTTATGTCTTTAATATTTGCTTTCATTAGTTTTTATTTGAGTTTAATAGTTGTCAGTTTCATGTTTTGATTAGTACCTTTGCTTAGTTATAAATTGATGTGAAATCATTGTAATGGAATCATCAGTAAGAAAGCATTTCACTTCAGTTTCCACTGTCCATTTACTTTCTTCTTTAAGTTCTTCATATTATCATACATTTCCATACACACTCGATAACCAACAGAATTGTCTTTGTTTTCGTGTTGGATAGTTTTCTAACCTGTTGTGTTTGAAATATTGAAATGATGATCATTGTCTTTGTTTTCGTGTCTGTTTTTATCTCTTGTCTACCTGTCCTTCACTCTGCTACAGAAAGTAACATGTCTACGCTTACCTGTCCGGAAAGTTTTAGTTGTCCACGCTTTGCTCCGTTCAAGTACCCGTTTTACAATGACATTGACGAAGGGTGCGGGTTGATCAAGGTCAAATGTAATTCAAAAGGTGGGCAAATTCAAATTGGGGAAAAGAAATATGAAATTTTTGGCAGGCTTGATTATACTAGTTCTTCCGTTGCGATCCTTAACACAACATTTGAAAAACTTGTGAACGATACAAGCTGTGAGGCGCTTATGAATAATTTCACTTCTCCAAACCCTCTTTTGTATTCCATTTCAATAATTCCCTTCCTCACTCTCTTCAAATGCGCAAAAAATACCAGTTATGCTGAAGGAACGCATGCTTATTTTAACCAACCTAATTACAACAGCTACAACAGATGCAAAGATCACATGTTCTACTATGAGTATTCAATTAGCAATGCAACAGTTCCAAGTGATCTCCCGCGTGCATGTGAAGTAATACAGTTGCCAGTGAAAAGTTGGGAAGATAAAGAACATAATACAACCACCATAATTAAAACCGACATATTTTCCCTTCTCTCGCATAGGTTCCTTATTTCAATTTCATTGACAAGTTCCTGTGAAATGTGTCACAACAAGGGTGGCCGCTGTAATGCTGACAAAGGACAGTTTCACTGTTTGGGTGACAAAAAGGGTATTTACTTCTGGACTGTATATTATGTTTCCTACTGAATGCAATTTCCATCGACACACACACACAAACGTATAAAAGCACAGCTCTACCTAGGGTCAGAAACTAGCTATTATTCATAAGTTATTTGAGTAAATCATATGCAACGATTACTCACTATCAACCAACTATTACGGTTACAGAATTACCATTGGTATTTAGTTATTTACGACTCTTAAAAGTAAATATTTTTCACCAAACCATTTAATTAATTTATATGAATTCATATTTCTAATGTTTGTGGTAATTTATTTAAGACAAAGTACCCTTACTTAGTTTATTAGTTATTGATCTTCTGAGTCTGAGGCCTATATTTAATGTGCTATTATTCAGTTCTTACGAGAATTGTCTTTGCTGACTGGAACGGGGTGATTAAATTAGCTTATTTTTAGGATTATGGACATATTTGAATTTAGATAAGCTCGATAGCTCTTTTTCTTTTTCTTTTTTTTCCTTATGAGCTTATGGATTATTTAAGTCTATAAGCTTATTTTCATAAGCTCATAAGCCGAAAAAGTGAGCTTATGAGCTTTTCCAAATTCAATAAGCCCATAAGCCAATAAAATAAGCTAATCCAAACACCCCTAAGTCACAAACAAGTCTATGATTATCAAGAAAAGGATCTACTTTTTCACAAACAGTATAACTAAAGATCGTGTTTGAAAAAGTTACTAGTATGTAGCTAGATAGGGTTATATCGAGCATGGGGAGTGCTTGAATTTTCCTGCATGGACAACACAAGATCATGCACACACAACACGGTAAGGGGGTGTGGGAGTGGTGACAGGATGACATTCACAGTAAGGGTGGCGGTTTCACACACATAAACACATGGGAAGGCTCGGGAAGAATTCCCCGATGATCTGGACCAAAAATTCTGTTGGTGATTTTGCGTCACCAATATGATTTAAGTGTAAAGGATTAACTTAGTTGACCAATGTGTAATCGTGATAAATGTTCAACAAGTCGGAGTTGTGCGGAGTGCACACTTGTATGACGTTATTATGATTATCATTCGGGGCCGAAGCCCCGAATCACGGGGGTCCGAGGGCAGCGCCCCTGGTAGCAGGGTCCAAGGTCAGCTTGGAAAAATTGTATTTGGTATAAAGTGCTATGTTAAAAACGCACTTAAAAATAAAATTTCCGTAATTTTGGACCTATATTTTGCTTGTTAATTTAACTGGTTTGGTGGTTATAATAACTGCATAGCAGCGAAATTTTGTTTTGTTGGTCAATAATATATTATCTATGTTTGGTTCTGTTTTCATAACAACAAAAAACATATTCTCGATTCTTAATCTGAGTTTTATCCGCATCGAAATACTTCAATCTGAAAGTATTTACACGACTCTCAGATTACTCCGATCCTAAATGTAACAACCTTTTCAGGAATAGAAGAGGGTGGAATGGTATTTCCACTCACGAACATATGCCACATAGGCATCTTTTTTTTGGTATATTTGAGCACTCCCTATGATGTTAACTGTATTTTCTTATAATCAAATGGATACTCACAATCATTCCTAACCCAGAAATGTCCCTTCTATCTTATTATTAAAGCGATAAATCACACCTTAGTTTGATAGTTATCATGCACCAACATTTCTAACATGATATATAAATAAACGGTTCAATTCTTTTGGTGTTGAAACAGGAAGAGATTTGATGCAGGTGATTCTTCTCTTAGGTAATTTCTCATCGCCATCGATTTTGTTGCCTTAACCATTCTAATTTTTATAAACAATCACAACTATCGAACTTTTTCAGCTCTCGGTGCAGGAACTGCGACGATACTAATCATAATAATCTTGTGTCTAAAGAAGAAATATGGATGGGGAAAAAAGGCGGAGTATAATGTCAATGTGGAGAATTTCCTAAAGAATCAAGAGTTCCTGGCTCCAAAAAGATACTCCTATTCACAAATCAAGAAGATGACAAACTACTTTGAGGTCAAACTAGGACAAGGTGGTTTCGGTTCTGTGTATAGAGGAAANTTATATTAGACAAAAATAATTTTTTAAGGTCAAAGTTGAGAAAGAAAGACTTTGAAAAGTAAAACATGACATTTAATATGGGACGGAGGGAGTATATGTTTTTTTTTTTTTTTTTTTTTTTTTTTTCAATTCAAGTATCGCTATGATATTTTAGTAGACACATCCGCTTATCCAATATGAGTATATTCCATAGTTATGATCAAGATCATTTTGTTACTCGCAAATTACTTATGAATGGTATGAGTGGTAGCTAAGCTTTCTCGTAAAATACAGGAAGCTTGACTTCAAGGGTTTATAACAGAACCAAAATGGGCAAATTGGGGCTAAGAAAGCAGCAACTTTTTTAGTCTTTTTTAGTCAACTTTGGGAGCTTCTGGGCCTCCCACAGACAGAACATAATGGTGATCAATCAACACAAATTTGAGACATGGTTTTGTACACACACATTTTATCATACTTAATGTCAATTAATATTTTATGGTCAATGCATAAACAAGAATGATTTTACTAATGGATGATTAATATAGTTTTTTAGATAATATAATTATACATACAACCAATGGGGTTAGAATTTTTTTTATTTATTTATTTATTTATTTATTTATTTATTTTTGAAAATCATCTGCAACTTGCAATGACTATTGATCACTTTCACACCTATATCATGTATTATTATTTTGATTAGTAAAAGTAAATTCGAAAATGTAATGTGAATAGCAATCTTCCAAATGCACTTTCAGCACATGCCACAAATCAAGGAAGCATAACCTTTTACAATAACTTACATTATAAATCAATAAGCAAGTTAGGGCAAAGTATGTATCTATACGGGACTGACCAAATGCCATCCTCTCTTCGAAACGCTATTAATGGTACGTGGCTTCGATCTATAAAATGTTAAAGGATCTGTGAATTTATAGTGTAACATTATACCCAAGTATTCCTATATAATTCTAATGAGAATGAATAGCATCTTTAACGGGTATTATTCAAATATTACACCGATCTTAAGCGGTTAAGCCTAACACTTAAGGTTCCATCATATAATATGACGTACAGTATCATAACATGTAAGTTATCTCACAAGCAACATTGTCGATTCTTGTTCCTCGGAAAAGACCTTGTTAGTCCAGATCTCACTTTGCATGACAAGTTCTAAATGTTTGCTATACATGATTTTGCCATAGCATTATATTCTTGATACAAATAAAAATACATGAATCGAAATTTCTTCCTGGCTATATAGACATGAAACTGAAATGGACTATAACCATTGAAATAGCTATTTTCCATATCTAGTTTTTTTTCTAAATTACTCTTAAGGAAATTTTAATAAAGAATCCAATCCAAAATGTACCAATAAAGGTTAAATTTATAACTTTTCTATCATCTAAAAAGAATATTAGTGATCTTGACAAAATTAGCTTCAAGAAAACTATTTTATTTGATAGACTTTCTGGTTGTAAAATTTGCATAAGAGTTAGAAACTCCAATAATGAGTTTAATAGGACAAAAAAGAAAGTTAGGAGTATGTGCTGAAAAGTTATTTCTACTAATAACAGACATATATTATTACTCCATGAGTCCATGATGCAATATTAAATTTCAAGTGGTAAATAATGTGACACATAACTTTAACGCAAGGTCATGTCTCCAACATGGATTATCAAATATTTAACCAAATTTAATTCCACGCTTTTCCATGTGTTCTCCAAAACATATACTCGTGATAATTCAAATGTGGCTCGCATATCACTTTGCAACTATGTAATGATGTTACATCTCTTTAAGATTATTTCAAATTATCCAACATTGATGATTAAAAGTTGCATAAAAATACTTTGAAATTTTATTATAAGTAGATGTGAGAAGTTTTCTTTGGGAAATGTAACTACGTACATAATTTCATAGAAAATCGTTTACACCAAATTCTTGAACAAAAGCATCTAAATGCCTTAACATCCGGCTGCAAACTAAAGATTATTAATATCTATAATACTATAAGATTAGGCCTTCTAATTTATTGTGTAGGCGTCAAGATTGCATAGATTACAAGATAGCTAATACTCGGAATTCAATGCAGCCTCATAATGACTATAAAATCATGAAAGAAGTGCAAGGGTTGCCCGAATTGATCACAAGGCATTTAGTATAGAATTAAAAGTCGGTTAGATGAAGTGCAAGAGTTGCGAAAGGTTGAAAGAAAAAAATTAATGATTTAACCTAATTCTTGCCTATATAAACCGGCCAAAATCACATTTAGTATGTACATTTGAAGATGATTCACACATCTTTTAGATCTTTGATTGTTGGTAGCGGTATGTAAATTCTCTTTTGCAACATTTTGGAGATGATTCACACATCTTTTAGATCTTTGTAATTAAGTTGGTCTTCTTTTTTTCTTAATTTAGTTATCATACGCAGGTACCATGAAAGTCACACAAGATCATGAATGCTCAGATAAATGGAAACAAAGATTGGGATATCAACTATTTTTTTTGTTTTTTAAATATTTATGTGATTGTTATAGATAAGCATATATATAGATATATGTATTATGTTAATGCATTTTCATATACAAGTAATTTATGTGCGTTTTCTATTGATGTAGCTCACATGTGCGAATTGATTCAAGAAAATGTGCACGAGCATGTATGTAAAGCAACATTTAAATGGTTAAATGATACTTTTTAGCGTGATTAGTTTATGTAAGTAGTTGCTTTCGAATGCTCTTTGAGAAATATTAGAATGAATTTATCATGTGCAATTGAATTATTATTTAAAAGAAGAATGTCCATACATCGCAAAGTGTTTTCTTTTTCTATATGTAGAATCATTATTGAGAAACCAATATTTACGCCCATTAAATAAGTTTGCCATAATAGCAAAATACGACATATTAAAAATATCACATTGAGTAATGAATAGAAAGGAAAAAAATACATAATTTTGACTTAAAACCGTTTGTAAATTATAATATCAAATAAAAAAGTTGAGTTTTAAACATAAGCAAAAGTTCAAACTTTTATCGAAAAACAAAACTGGTGCATTTAATGTGAAGTATATACAACATCGAGATGGAAGTGCAAGGCTTGCCGGAATTTATCACATGATATTTAGTAATTAGTATAGAATTAAAAGTCGGTTATGGATTGAGATGAAGTTGAAAAGGTTGCAAGAATAATTGATGATTTAACCTAATGCAATATATATAGATATATGTATTATGTTAATGCATTTTCATATACAAGTAATTTAAGTGTCTTTTCTATTGATGTAGCTCACACGTGCGAATAGATTCAAGAAAATGTGCACGAGCATGTATGTAAAGCAACATTTAAATGGTTAAATGATACTTTTTAGCATGATTAGTTTATGTAAGCATGCAACTTGAATAATGAATATAAAAGAAAAAGTACATAATTTTTGCTCAAACCCATTTGTAAATTAAAAAAATTAAGTTTAAGACATAATAGTGGAGTCCAAAGGTTTTAGGAATTATTAATAGTGTGTTAATTAATATTCATTTGGTTAGCTATTTAGAATTGAGTTTACTGATATTAGTTAGACTTCAATGTTAATTTTCAATGAAATTAGTTGTACAATAAAATGAGTTGAAACTAAAAAGGTTTGTAATGATTTTTATACAGTTTATGTGGCATTATTATATATACATTATTACACAAACTTTAACTTACAAACTTAATAAAGAAAATATATAACACACATTAAACTATGACCAATTAGATAGACCTCGTGTGCTTCAAAACCATCTAATGGACAAGTATTGTAGAGCTAAGTAATAGACCAAAAGAAACAAAGCCATTTTTTTATCATGCAAATAAGTAATAGGCCAAAAGAAACAAAGCCATCACAACTTAATAACCAAAAGCCCATTTATAGAATGCAATACCACAAAACCAAAACAATATCAAACATTTTTAAATTTTTATAAGAGAAAGTCAAAACGTTTCATACAACATACTAAACAATAATTAAACATAAAATCGCCAATACACAGAAACAATAAGCGATTAACAATTAGATTCGAAGCCTGTACGTAGCACGGGTTCTTCATGCTTCGTAAATCATAAGATTACATGAGCATAAGAAGTTATTNAAACTATGACCAATTAGATAGACCTCGTGTGCTTCAAAACCATCTAATGGACAAGTATTGTAGAGCTAAGTAATAGACCAAAAGAAACAAAGCCATTTTTTTATCATGCAAATAAGTAATAGGCCAAAAGAAACAAAGCCATCACAACTTAATAACCAAAAGCCCATTTATAGAATGCAATACCACAAAACCAAAACAATATCAAACATTTTTAAATTTTTATAAGAGAAAGTCAAAACGTTTCATACAACATACTAAACAATAATTAAACATAAAATCGCCAATACACAGAAACAATAAGCGATTAACAATTAGATTCGAAGCCTGTACGTAGCACGGGTTCTTCATGCTTCGTAAATCATAAGATTACATGAGCATAAGAAGTTATTACAGCAGGCAACTGTCTTTCAAAAATAATTAATACTAGTAAATAACAAATGAGTTTGCAAATAATAAAGCCAAAACAAATAAGATGTAAACCAATTGAGAAGTTGTTAAAAAGTAACTTATAATTTAATTTCGATGACAGATAAGTAAACACTAGCAGGATACCCGCGCGTTGCGGCGTCAGGTACCTTGAAATAAAATTTTCCGGTGAATCATGTATTTAAGTTTATTATGTTCTTTTTCACAATAAATTTACTGATATTAAGAATTTCGTATAGCCGTGCCCGTTCGGGCTCGAACCCGTTGGCCCGTGCATGTTCAGGCTCGAGCCCGTTTGGCCCGCGCCCGTTCGGTCTCAAGCCCATTTGGCCCGTTGCCCGTTCGGGCTTGAATATTTGTATAATGTGCTTTATTATTTATATTAGTGAAATTTAATGCAAGAATTGTGTTTAATTTGGTTGTACAATATGCTTGATAATTTGTTTTTCTTATGTAAGGGATGTTTTAATAACTGTGTTAATTGTATTTATTGACCAGTTAATTAATTGACTGCATTAAATAACATTAGTATGGTGTTTTGTTGTAGACTATGCTTCTTGTCTTGAACGTCTGAAAATTATGTGCATTAAAGTGTTGTACGCTATGTTTTTTTTTCCTTGTAAGTAGTAGTCATTATAGTCATTAATAACATTGACCACTTTAATAGCATTAATGTTGTAAGTCTGAAAATAAGTATGAAATTTACACCATGATTATTTTGTTGTACACTATGCTTATTTTGTTGTAAGTCTGAAAATTGTGTGCATTAAAGTGTTGTAAACCATGCTTAATTTTTTGCAAGTCTTAAAATTTTGGAGAGAGAGTCATCCAAGCTTTATATGTAATATAGATATCATTATTGGATGGAGTTGTGATCCCCTAAAAAGGGGATGCAAATTAAAAAGCCTAAAAAGTGTTTTCATCCGTCCGATCCATCTAATCTTTGACCAAAATCAATCCCACGGTCCATATTTAAAATTCAAAAAAAACACGCTCCTTTCCCCTTTTAGGGGTATAACCGTCAAACCGCTCCTCTATTCCCTCTTCCCACCAAACGGTAATTTCACACACAATTCACACACACTAAACGCTAATTTCCGATCAAAATTTGGGGAAAAAATTAGGGTTTCAATTTCCGATCATCAGTCATTGATTTACGCGCGCATACGATGAGTCGAACTGGTTATTTTAGATTAATTTAAATTTTAGGGTTAATTTATGTTTTATTTTTATTTTTTTATTATTATTATTTTTTTTAATTTGGGGGAAAAATTAGGGTTTGTACATGCATAAGAATTAGGATTTTTTTTAGAAAATAAAATGAATAAGAATTAGAAATTTTTATCAGTTTATTTTTTTAGAAAATAAAATGCACATTTTTAAAAAATAAAAATGCATAAAAATTAGGATTTTTTTTATTAGTTTATTTTTTACTTTAATAATACGATTTTAATTTTTTTTTTAATTTTTTTTTAGAATCTGAAAGCAGTAAGGAAGTCTCAAATAAGAGAACGAGTCCAACCTTGGGAGAAAGGAGATCAAAATGATTCTAAGACCGACCAGCTAATAAAGGTATATTTGATTCATCAGTTGTTTTATTAGAGATTCAGCAGTTACCATGCCTCCGGGGTTTAGAATGACTTGTTAGAATAGATTAGAATAAGGTTCATCAGTGATTGTTTGTTATCGTGGTTTAATTTGAGGTTGCGGATTCGTTATAATAACTTGTTAAAATAGATTATAATGAGGTTCATCAGTGATTGCTTGTTATCATAGTTTTATTCAAGGTTGCGGATTCGTTAGAATAATATGTTAGAATATATTAAAATGAGGTTCATCAGTGATTGCTTTGTTATCGTGGTTTAATTCAAGGTTTCGGATTCGTTAGAATAATATGTTAGAATATATTAAAATGAGGTTCATCAATGATTCCTTTGTTATCGTGGTTTAATTAGAGGTTGCAGATTCGTTAGAGTAACTCTTTAGAATAGATTAGAATGAGGTTCATCAGCTTATTTGTTATGAGTTTCAGCGTTGGTGTCTATTTCAGCGTTGGTGTCTATTTCAGTTGAAAAGAATGCTTAAAAAGAGTTTATAGTTATTTTGCATTGAAAGAATGCTTATTTGTTGGTGTTTTATTATTTTTTTTTTTTTAGGAAAGAAGCCTATGATTTTGAGAGCATATTCTCCAAGTGATGACGACTTCGTTGAAGATGCATTTACTAATAAAAGAACTAGGGGTTCATCAAAAGCTGATGAACCGGTTTCTAAAAAAAGTAAAAAAACCTGCAGTTTCATCGAAACCTTCAAAAACTGCAGTTTCATCGAAACCTTCAAAACCTTCAGGTTCATCAAAACCTTCCAAACCTTCAGGTTCATCGAAACCTTCAAAACCTTCAGGTTCATCGAACCCTGAAGACCCTAAACCTGTTCTCTCTGAAGACCTTAAGCCTGGACTAAATCTTCGCCAGAATCTCCAATCTAAACAAGATAAATTCCCAATGGTTAAAATAAAAGGTTTTCCTGGTCCATTATATGATATTATTAACAAAATGACAATGGACCAAAAACGGGCAGTTTCAGGTTTGAGTTTTACATCGTTGATGGATTTTGGATTAAATGTAATGCCAAGTCGTTTAGGGTGTTGGTTGCTAGAAAGGTTTGATGCTAAATCTGGAATTCTAGCTGTCTTTGGTGAAACTATAAAAATAGACGCTGAGCGAGTTCACCATACTTTTGGATTCCCAATGGGAAAGCTTGAAGTTGATGTGCGTGACGTTTTGAAGGAAAGATCAAACGAAAATTACATAGAATGGAGAAAACAATTCGGTGTTGCTGCAAAAAAACCTAGATTGTATGTTAATAAAGATTTGTTACCTTTAATTAGGAAACAAATTGAGAAAAATGATTGTGGAAAGCTATTTATGATGAACTTCATTTGCTTGTTTTCTACTATTTTGTTCCATGTGGTATCAATGGGGACACTGAATATAGCAGTCCTGCCATCTCTTGTCGATCTTACAAAGGTGAGACAAATGAACTGGTGCAAATATATGGTGGATTGTATGAAGCACGAAAGGTCAGAATGGAAACCGGAAAAGCCATTCTTTGGACCAATCTTGCTATTGGAGGTAATTAGTATATTCTTTATCGTTGATCCAAACTAAATTTTGTCATGTGTTTTTGGTTCATCAGTTACATTAACTTAAAAATTGCAAGTGATATTTGCCAATTCACTTCTGAAGAATCCAAAAATTCTATCGTTAAAATACTGGAAAACAGAAATGTTGGAAGAATTGGAAGAGATGATGTTTGAAAAAACAGAAAAGGAAGAGCTCCAAAAGCTGTGAAAACGGTGAACGAGGAAGAATTAGAGGAAGCAGAAGAAGAAACAAAGGATGATGATGCAGAAAAGAATGATGATAACAGTGAAGAAGAGAATGATGATGATGATGACGGTGAAGAACAAGAAAATGATGATACAGAGAACGATGACAGTGCATAACAAAATATTGATTACGGTGAAGAAGAGAGAGATGATGATGATCAAGAGCAGATAGAGAATGCTGGAGCAGAAAGCCAAAATGTTGAACAACCCTCAACAAAACCAAGATGGACAAAAACCGTTGTTTCGAAACGGGGGACTCCTGAAAAGCTGGGTTTACAGATGATTATAAGTATGATTTTATTAAATGTTCATCAGATTTATTTTGGAATCATCAGTTATTGACATTTGATCGGAATGAATTTATTAAATACAGAGAATTATGGAGATGAAATAGAGGAAGAGAACACAGAAGAAGATCAGATACAGCCAGTGATCGATGAAAATGAAGATAACATGCTAATAGAATATACGGTAAAGAAGAGAAAAAGAACAATTAAAGGTAAACAAAAATGATAATATGATGAACCTTATATCATATTAATAATCTGATGAACCTTATACTATATTATATTAATAATCTGCTTTATGATGAACCTGTTAATAATCTAATGAACCTTATATTATATTAATAATCTGCTTTATGATGAACCTGTTAATAATCTGATGAACCTTATACTATGTAGATGGAAAACAGAAAAGGAAAAGGAGTTCGCTATCTCCTAACAACCGCTATTCGATGAACATGTTCAAAAGCGTTGTCGGATACAAAAGGAAACGAACTTCAAATTCCCCTAAGGCAGCTGACGTTGATGACCAAATGGCTGATAATGTTCATATAGATGATATTCAGGAGCCTCATTGGGTAGATCCACAGCCATTCGGTAAAAAATCAATTTTGTGATATTTGAAATTTGCATATATTAGAATGAGGTTCATCAGTGAATATTTGAATTTCTTTTATTTGGTTCATCAAATAACAGATGATGATATTCCAAACACCGGAACTGAGGATGATATTCAAAGGACCGAATCTGATCCACTGGCTTATCCAATGACGGGGACCGATCAAACATCTGAAAATAGAAAAGATGAACCGTCATCCTCAAGCATTAAGCTCACCCAACAACATTTATCAGCAATGATATTAGAGTTTCAAGGGGAGTATTCCCAATTCAAATCAGCGGAGGTAAAAATCTTTAGGCTTACTTTACGATTTATCACTTTACCATATTACGATTTACTTTTGAAATTTAGATCTTATTTGCGCCCAAAAGACTTATTTGATTATATTAATGACAGGAATTCAGTAACTCACTGAAGAACATGTTTTCGTTATTTCAAGAAATGAAAATTAATATTGATGACATGCTAAGGGCTGGATTGGAGAAACACCTCAGGAATGAATCATTGTTTGAAGTCCAGGACTGGATGAACAAGTTGGTGAACAGGACAACATCTGAAAGTTCACAAAAGGAAGATGAGAGTTCACAAACGTTGATGATAACGATGGGTGATGATACGGATGGATCCAAGGCCAAGGAAGCATCTATAGAAACATATGAACCTCAACCGGACAACCCGACAGAGCCAACGTTTACTCAGTTATGCTTTGATCCAGCATTTATAGAAACATTTGAAAAGATTGAACGTCGACAACAGGTAATAAAAAATCAACCTTTAACTTATAATTGATGAATTTATTTTGCACCTTGTTGATGAACTTATTTTGTACCTTGTTGATGAACCTTTAACTAAAAACAGATACCAAGGCCAGAATTCCCAATATTCAACCCGGAGCAATTTCAGAATTCCCAAGCTTTGGTTTTGTATCAAGAGAAGCAAGACCCCGAGCAGATCTTGGATGAGTTGATAAAGAACACACCTTTCTTGCACACATCATCAGGATTGTTGAACGACAAAATTGATGACAGTGCTTGGAAAAGAATTCAAGACGAAGCTTCGGAAATGCAGAAAACAGGAGTAAAAAGGATAAAGTCTTCACCACAAGATGAAGATAAACCAAAGATGATAAGACCCATATCGTGTGCTCCACCAGCACCAGAAGAAAAAGTAACATTGAATGAAGTCAATGTTAATGAAGCAGAAGTTGAAGATTTTACCACGCCACTTAATTCATTCAACACAATCGCTCTAAAATCTCCGTATTTTCATAGAGTGATTGTGATGAAAAACAAGGTACATGACAATGAAAAAAAGGTGGCTGATACAATTTTCGCTGCAAGAGGAGATCTTGAGTAAGTATTAAATTCATCAATTTAAAAAATCGTAGCCCTTAATCAGTACTTTTTTCTTCTTTTTTTTTCTTTCCTAAAATATTATCTTAAAATGAAATTGCAGTGATGTGTTATTTCATTCCTACTTTGTTGATGGTCAAAGAATCCACTTTGAGAGCTTCAAAGAAGGGAATGAAGTCAGTGCGGGAGTCATTGATATGTGGGCATATGTACTTAACCAATCTGAACGTAAAAGGAGCACAGGATCATTGAGGAAGCTATATTGCCATACATCAATTATTGTAAGTTACAAATTATTTTATGTTAACAGAATTATCAGTTTCTTAAAATTTGATGAACCTGAAAAAAACTTTTTTTCAATTTGATGAACCTGAATAGAATTATCATTTTCTTATGTAAAAATTTATAAGTAAAATTTGATGAACCTGAAAAAATTTGATGAACCTGAAAAGAACTTTGTAATATTTGAAATCTTATTACATACGATTTAACTTAACCTATATTGATGCACCACAGTCAGCAGAAATGGAGAAAAAGAGTGTTAACTCGAAAGCTAACATGTCAAAGTTTGTGGAGGAAATGACGAATCTATTGTTCATCTCTGTTTATCAATCTATCAGAGACATTGACCTAGTAAGCACTTTTATTTTACTAGTTTGTATGAGATAAAAAATTGTTGAACTTATACGCAATTGTAAAAGTTAACACTATGTTTAACAGATGATTTTCCCGATGATGCTCGCTGACGAACACTTCTATCTCGTTTGTTTCAACTTGAGAGATCGTCGAATACATATTCTAGACAACATGAACATCAAAGACAATAAAAAAATAGATCGATATGGGAGAAAGTTTGCTCATGTGGTAAGAATTTTATCTTTATATTAAATGTATGTTCATCAATGTAGATAAATTGAAGCTCATTGTTTTTAATTTATTATTACAGAGATATTTCTTTATAAAGTACTTGAAAGATAATGGGTATCCACATTTCAAAGAACTGGACGATTACAAAGTAACTAATGTGAAAATGTCATGGCAAACCAGCAACAATTATGTTGATTGTGGAATTTTCGCCATGAGGCACATGGAAACGTATTCAGGAAACAAGGACTTTGATGCTGGGTTTGTACCAGAAGGAAAAGAACAAAAGAAACAAATAGAAGACTTGAGAAAGAAGTACATGACAAAGATTCTGTTGTCCGAATATAATGAGAACATACGTGTAGTGGAGAGCGAGATTGAAGATTATCATCGTTTAACTCTGAAGGAAAAAAAAATGCTCCAGGACAAGTCAGCAAAGAATATTGCAGATCGTGCCAGCGAGTATTTCGAAAACCAAGCAAGTGCTCTTCTAAAGAAGAACAAGAAGGAGTGAAAACAATCACGTAATTCTAGTTTGTTATGGCTAAATACTTTGCAGTAGTAATCTAATCTAGTTGATGAATGTTTGGAATATTTACTTGCTTCGTATGGTTAAAATAGTTTGCAATAGTAACAGTTTTTGTTGGCAAGTGATTTTTGATTTCTAGAACAATCTAATGTAATTGGTGAATGTTTTAGTATAAATATTAGTTTTTTAAGTTCATAACAAGTTGTTTTGGTTGGTTGATATGGTCAAGTTATTTTAGGTTAACAAAGTTATCAGTTTGTTATGCAAAATTTGATGAACCTGAAAAAATTTGATGAACCTGAAAAAATTTGATGATCCTGAAAAGAACTTTGTTCGATTTCATGAACCTGGACACAATTATCAGTTTGTTATGTAAAATTTTATAAGTAATAATTGATGAACCTAAAAAAATTTTATGAACATCTCAAGTAAAATTTTATAAGTAATAATTGATGAACTTGAAAAAATTTGATGAACCTGAAAAGAACTTAAGTAAAATTTGATGAACATCTATTAAAAATTGATGAACCTGAAAAATTCATTTATTTGTCTAACAGAAAAAAAAAACTACTTTATTTATCTAAAAGACAACTAAGAAACTACACAAGCATTCTTCTCAGCCATCCTCGCCTTCTTAGCAGCCAATACAGAAGCATTCTTCTCAGCCAATCTTGCCTTCTTAGCAGCCAATCTCTCCTTCTGCTTCATCTCCCTCACAGCAGCCTTATCGCTAGCCTTCTTAGCAGCAACTTGAGCTCTGATGGCATTGCACTTCGCCTGATTATGATCGTTCATGCTACATTTTCAGAATCTACAATTCTTCCTACGCTTCCCACTTGGATTCATTGAATGCTCAATACTGCTCTTAATTCTTTTTCGCGAACCCTTAGTACTAACCTGTTTTGAACCAAAAACAACACAATAACAATTGGATGATCAAAAAAGATGTTGAACAATTGAACCTATCAAAACTGATAGACATTGAAAGCTGATGAACCTAAAATAACTGATGAACCTATTTGATGAACCTATTTGATAAACCTAATTGATGAACCTATAATAACTTATGAACCTATTTTAAAAACAGAAATAGATTAACATATGATAAAAAATCCGTACTAACCTGCTTAGGAATATTTACAACTATCTCTTCCGGTTGCGACACACCAAGAATTGAAGCAATTCTATCTCGTTTATTAGTCTTTTTGGGAATAGGAACATCAGCATCTGCTTTTGCCATTAACTGAACCTGATGATCTCTAAACTTCTGCAGCAGCTCAGGTTCATTTGCATAACGATTCACACAATACTCAACTGATCTGAATATCTCACGCAATATAATATCAGGATTGTCACCACTGGCTTGAATAACTGATGCAGGTGGTAAAGAATCTTGTGACCAACGCCTAAGCACGTATTTCCTTGGAAAAGTTTTCACCTTTGACAACCGAATAACATAAAAGATATGACGACATAAGAGTCCATACGACTCAAAACGGTTGCACGTACACTGATAAAGCTCCTCAGATGGTTTACACAACACCTGAAATAATTGATGAACCTCATTAAAAAGATTCATTAAAAAGGCAATGATGAACGTCATTAAAAAGATTATAATTGATGAACCTCATTAAAAAGATGATACCTCATAAAAAACGTCATACAGTGGTTTCCCTTTCACTATACGATGTCGCCTTGAAATCTTCTCATCTTCACCAGTATCTTGTATAACATATTTTTTGCCAGAATCAACATCCGAAACACTAACCGACATACACGAAATCACATAAGCATAAATCTCAGTTTGAACATCAAAGAAAGTGGACCGAGTGTATAATTCTGAGGCCTCCTTTTCAATCTGAAGTTCAGTGTGAAAATCTGGAATAGTATACCGACTGTCATGATCATTTTTACGTTGAGCAAATTTTTGACAACCCACCACACTATCAGAGTGATTATAGAACTCCCATAAAATCAAATCAATACTTGTCAAACGACCATAGGCATTGTTTTCACTCTCAGACCTAGAAGAAGTACGCATCAAACCCGACATCAACTCACTCCTATAATAGGCTGGAATCCATTTATGCCTCAAGTTATACATATCTAACAGCCATTCTTGACTCTTCAAATCGAAATCAACTAACAAACACTCCCACAAGTCCTCAAACTCTTCGGGCTCTATTCTATCAGTCCAAACAATATCTGATATTCTTCTTTTAAAAGTTTCATCTTTGGCTAAATCGGGACCAACCTACAAATTCAAGATCAAAAATTAAAAATTGATGGACAGAAACCACTGATGAACATTATTGTATAAATCTAACTGATAAAAGTAACTAATAAACCAAAAAGTAACTAACTAACAAAAAATAATTAAAAAAAAACAAATTAAGGAACATTATTNCTTGACTCTTCAAATCGAAATCAACTAACAAACACTCCCACAAGTCCTCAAACTCTTCGGGCTCTATTCTATCAGTCCAAACAATATCTGATATTCTTCTTTTAAAAGTTTCATCTTTGGCTAAATCGGGACCAACCTACAAATTCAAGATCAAAAATTAAAAATTGATGGACAGAAACCACTGATGAACATTATTGTATAAATCTAACTGATAAAAGTAACTAATAAACCAAAAAGTAACTAACTAACAAAAAATAATTAAAAAAAAACAAATTAAGGAACATTATTGTATACCTTTGAAGTCAACTTCTGCATGATATGCCACATGCATAATCTGTGACGAGCTAAAGGGAAAACGGTCTCTATAGCAACTTTCATTGCTCCGTCTTGATCAGTCACAATAACCTTTGGTGCTCGAACAAACGCTCTTTGAAAACATTGAAGCAACCAAATGTAAGATTCTTTAGTTTCCGACGACAGCAAGGCAACTCCAAATGTAAAACAATGATTGTGATTGTCGATCCCAGTAAATGGTAAAAAAACCATTTTGTACATATGAAAAACAAATGATAAAACATTTATACAACGATGAACCATTATAATATAACTGATGAACCATTTAAATTCAGTACATTACAATTGCATCAACTTATAACAATCAAATACAGCAGCTTCAAAAAAAATAAAAAAATTGTTTAAATGTTTCTAACTTCAAATGTTTCCCCAGAAATGGTTGTTGGTGACTCTGCGTAGGCTTTGAAACTCATCGGTCATCTCAAACACACATAAACTGCCAAAAAAAGATGATAGGCAAAGCGAATTAACTTTTATACCGATGTCCATCATCTTGTTGCGGCAAAAAGTTTTTGTGTGTTTGAGCTAATTGATGAGTTTCAAAAGCTACTCACACTCACCCAACGATCACTCTGGGGAAACAATTCAAGCTATAAACATGACCTATTTACATTCATTTCATCAGTATTTAAAAGATAACAAAGAGATAAAAAGATAGGATAAGTGGGGTACAGCAAAAACATAAAATATCTAGTGTAGAGATGAGAATGATATATTTTCTGATAAAGAGATAAGATAAGTGGGGTATAGCTACATACAGCCACAGCCACATAAAAGCCAAATTATTATATTACTGATGAACCATTTACACCAGCTTACTAATGAACTTATTAATTAAAAAGAGTCCATCAATTGCAAAAAGATAAAAACATATAAAAAATGAACTTACTTATTGGTTCTAAATGTAGCATCAAATGACATGACATCGCCAAAGGCATAATAGTTCCTTTTTGCATATTCATCAGCCCAAAAAAGATTCTTCAACGCGTTATTCTCACCAGTTTGATACTCAAATGAAAAATTAGGAAGAAAATCCTTCTGTTCATTAACATCTCAACTAACATCTGAGCATCATTCTTACCAATGAAATCAAGCACATCTCTCCTATAATTTTTACAATCAACTGAACTAACCCCAATAAAATCATATTCCCTATAAATCACCCTAAGTAAATTGAAACCCTTCACTGGACCAAGATTCACTTGCGATGCTTGATATAGAAAAGCTTGTTGAGTATAAGAAACATCACGAGATGAAACCAGAAAAACACTATCTTCCTCTTTAACTAGGCTATGATTATGACCCTCAATAAACTCATAACACCAATATCCTCTTCCTTCAACATACTTCAGACGAAAAGCAGCCTTATAATCGGTAGGCTTAGACGAATGTTTCCTTTGTTTAGACTTTGGTCCAACTTTCTCTGGGGCAGGATTTGTTCCTTCTTTACTACAAACGAAGTATTTCAAATCCAGATTATCGTCCTTATTCTTCTTAGATTTTGATGAGACGAAAAGTGTACCCATTTTAAGGGGTCATTTAAGCCCTAATTCGAGTAAATGTGATCAAATATTGCCCTAAATCGTTCCTTTTGTCATTTTAGGTACTTTTGAGAAGAATTCTGGAAAACATGCTAATTTGGACGTTTTTGGAGCATTTAAGTGAAGAAAACGACAAAGTCTCAAAAGAAGCTGGAAAACCTACCTGACGGCGTCAGAGTCACAAGGTGACGCCGTCAGCCAACATTGAAAAAGGAGTAAAATCAGATTACACTAGACGCCCTATGAAGAAAACAAGATGTTTACACCTGACGGCATCAGGTGTTAGAAGAAGTAGGCCGTCAAGTGTAATGCTAAAGAGTGACGGCCCAGAACACATTTACAAGTGACGGCGTCAGAAGTAGATCTAAGCCATCCGAGAACCCTAATGACGGCGAGCTGACGGCGTCAGAACCCATAACCTGACGCCGTCAGAGTGTAAAATATATATATACTTTTCTATTTTTCATTCATTAGTGTGGAACTTTTGGTACAAGTTTGGGAAAAACCCTAAAGACGAATTTGGCTGTATTTTCAAGGGTTTATCACCCTTGAATCCTTCATGTTCAATTAAAGATAAGTCCTCACTTAAATTAATCAATATGTCTATGTGTTGGTTAATTATATCTTATGCTTGTCATTCAATTAACATGCTAGGCTAGATTTTTCTTGTGTTTGCTTAGATCTAATGAAACCTAACTATTAATTATTGGTTGATTGGTGTGTTATCCTTGTTTTGGGATGAATGTTTCATCAATGTTAGGCTTAAGAAAACTGGCAATACTCCTATATGGTAACATGCTTGAACGTCTTAAGAAACATGTAACTAAGGCATACTAGGTTATTAAGGTAGTATTTAACGCATGAGCCACTGTTTACAATCCCTATGATTATGTGTACGCATAGTTGTAGGAGGAGATAAGAGCTCATAGAATTGGGGAGATATGTATGCCACCCCATGAATTGTTAAGGAATACACCCGTCATCCACGCAAGTAATACATACACCAATTAACCGGTAAAAGATAGTTAGGGAGTAAGGAAGTCTAAGTAAACACATTTGTCTCCATATAAGTTTTCACAACCACAATAGTTTAGTTATTTTATTTTTATTGCAATTGTAGTTTTTGGGTTAGTTGACTAGCAACTAATTCCGCCCACTCCTCCAAAACCCGAGATTTTACTTGCTTTCCATAAAATATAAAAATACAAAAATAATCTTCCTTCACCCTTAGACCTTTTAGAGTAGTTTTTCTAACCTAACGAACACTATTCCCTGTGAGAGAACGATCAATCCCCCGTACTTACCACTACACTATACTACACCGACCAGGTACACTGCCTGGTGGGATTGCAAGCTTCTCAAGATCCCTTGAGAGGTAAAACCTGTTGCGTGGTCGAAATCCTACGTCATCAAGTTTTTGGCGCCGCTGCCGAGGAATAGTTATTGTTTAGGTAGAATTTTTTATTTTATTAGGTCTACTCACTAGATTCCTTTCTAGTGAGATTTTTATTTTATTTTTTTAGGATTTTCTTTAGTCTATCTATTTTCTTCGTGTTTTTGTTCGTAACCATTACCATCCGCCAACATGGAAGGTGGTAACATCCTCGATCCCAAAAACCCACCTCAACTAAACCACCAACCACAACCAAACCAACCTCCTAGAGCCCGTACCTTAGGAGAGTATTCCCGACCTAGCCACCATGGCTATCGCAACACCATTGAGCTCAGTCAAGGAGCCAATGTCACTCCCTTGCGATCCGACACCATCCGGTTGGTGCAAAGTGGATGCGCATTCCATGGACTTTGTTCCGAAGATCCAAATCAACATATCAAGGATTTCCTCAAAATCGTAGACTCTATAGACCTTGATGTTGCCACTCGAGAGACGACCCGATTACGTCTCTTCCAATTCTATCTGCGAGACCATGCTAGTCAGTGGCTAGAGCGTCTACCCGCATGATCCATCACCTCTTGGGATGATCTCACAACTCGTTTCCTTGCGCAATTTTTCCCACCGGGGAGAACTACCAAGCTAAGGAATGATATCTTGGCGTTCCAACAACGCCAAGGCGAAACCCTCTACGAGGCATGGACTCGATTCAAGGACTTACTCCAAAAAGTCCCTCACCATGGCATAGACCTTTGGCTCCAAGTCCAAATCTTCTATGACCATATCAATATCCCCACAACGCAAATCATTGACCAAGCGGCCGGTGGCAAGCTACGTGATCTAAGTGCGGAACAATCATTGGATCTCCTAGAAGATCTTGCTCTTTATGACAACGAAAGTTGGAATAATCCCCGTGATTTGAATAAGACGGTCAAGGCAATATCTTTGCCTTCGAATAATTCAAGCACTTCCGACCGTAGGATCATAGAACTTCAAGACCAAGTCAAGTTTCTTATGAAATCCTACGAGGCTCCCAACCCATCAAGCCAAGTGAATAAAATCACTTCTTCGTGCAAATTATGTAGTGGTCCCCACGATACTCGTGATTGCATGGAACTCCCCGAACAAGCTTTTGCGGACTACGCATCCTCGCGTACCGACGGAGCGGGAGACAAGTGGTACACTTTCAAACCCGAGCCAAACCCTTACGGTGATTCATACAACCCCTCATGGAAGAATCACCCAAACCTTAGGTGGAAGTCAAACCAAAACGTGCCCCAAAACAATTCTTCCAACCCACCTAATCGTTTTCAACCCAACGGTCCTTCATCGAACCGTACCTTCAACAATAATCCTTCCAACAACTATGGTAGTACCAATAACTTTGAAGGATTGATGTCCAATTTTATAGCATCTCAAGAAGCTCGTATATCCAAGTTTGAATCCGAGTTCAAACAAAGGCAAAGCGAGATGACCGATAAAATCGATTCCTTGTTGAAGATTTTCAATGACCGAGAGATGGGCGCCTTCCCGAGCGACACGGTCAAGAACCTGAAACTAAACGTTAACTCCATTTCTTCGGTTTCGTCCCCTAGTTCTTGCCCACAATACTATTCGGTCAACACCGTGAGCATGTGTTTCAACCCACATCCCTCAAAGAGACCATGAGAATAAGGTATCCAACACCAAATCGGTCAACAACATATTTGAAACACCTCCCACTCAAGACCTTGACGAAGAATTCAAGGAACTCCACCTTGAACGTCCGGTTATTGATGTGTTAGAACGAGCCCCCTACTATAACGCCCTCTTAGAAAAATATGAGAAGAAGCTCAAATTAGGTGA
>LBNU01011575.1:0-14264 GCA_014162995.1 Artemisia annua | reverse complement strand
GGGGGGGTGAATCTTCGATTTGACTTTTGCCTTGCACTTTCATTTAGCCGTTTACTCTCGCAACCCCGTTTTTCCTAAAAAATCAAAAAAATTGAAAAATTTTGAAAAATTTCAAAGAAAAAAATGATGAAAATGAAGTGAAAAAGCACAAAAAATTGTGAAAAAGTTGAAAAAAGTGCAAAAATATAATAAGTGTTTTAACACCTTGTTGACTTTCCAGCTGGCGAGAGTAGGAATAAAATTTTGACTTGATCCGGGCGTGTTGAGCCCTAGCTTGTTCCCTTAACCAATGATGATCATAAAAGCTTTTGCTAGTCTTGTACACAAGGAGCTACTCTTTTGTCGGCTCCCGTACTTGACTTTTAATATGCATGGCTTGAAGAGCTTTCGCTAGTCTCTTACAGTAGGAGCTAACGCGAATTCTTTTTAAGAGTTTGCAAGTTCCCGTATTTGACTTTATATATGCGTGGCTTGATTATCGGCTAAGCATCCGCGGATTTCATTATTTGAGATTTTCAAAATGCGGAGAACGAGAAATGATAGAGTTTATTTAGAAGTTAGATGCTAAGCGTAGAGTAGTTGGTTCTCTTTAGAGCTCATCGTAGGTACTTGTGGCTTTTTGCTCCCACCAACTTGTTTCACCCCATATTATGTGTATAAATAATTAAAGATGTTACGTTTGGGCGAAATTTAGTTTTTTATCGTCTTAAGAGAATCTTTGCTTTAAAAATTGGGTACACATCAAGGATACACACCATTTTGAGTTGTATTGTATTGTATTACGTTATACGTTTGTGGTTTCGGAGCTACCCTTTAAAGCCCGGTATTCGTATGAGCTAAGGTGCTTTAAGACTTCGGATTGAGATCGGACCTTGGATCCTACTTCTAACCTAATAAGTTGGCGGTAGGTCTTGGATTGAAACCGTGAAGGTTCGGGGTCGAGAAGTTACTAAGGCAAGAGAAAAGTATCAAAAAAAAAAAAAAAAAAAAAATAAATAAGTATGGATTGATTAGTGCTATTGTTGTAAGACAAAAGTTGTTGGCGCGTGATGTGCATGTGGACGGTCCTAGATCGGGCGCATGATGTGCACGTGAAAGTACTCCGCAACTAATGTCTTTGATTATGTATGAGTTCGATTCATTGATGTATATGTTAGTTTGTATCCTAATTCCTTGATGTGGACCTCATTTTTAAGGCAACGATTCTTAAGAGAAGATCGAAAACTACTTAGCGTCTTAATTTAGTATCTTTATCGGACTAATAATTATGAAAACGAGATGTTTATGAAGAAATTCATTTCTCTCACAAAAATAAAATAAGTAGATACAAAAATAGGAAAATGGGAGCGAGAAGTTATTACACAAGTAACTACCATGAGTAGCGTTAGCATCTAACTTGTAAGTAGGCTGTGATCTCGTTTTTAAGCTTAGTTTGGGGACTTGTGAAAAATCAAGGATGACAAACTTTATCCGTATGGTCACTTCTCCATGAGACGTGTTTCTACTTTTTGACCCTAAACGTTATTGCATAATAATGAAAGTCAACATACCGTCATAAGAATAAAGTATGGAAAATATAAAAATACAAAAATAGTAGTGTAAAGTTAGTACGTATAATAAAATGGATTAACGGGGCGTTTTAGGGAATAAATGATTTTGAGATCTCTTTTGAACGTTCTTGCTACTTTTCAAAGTTAGTAAAAAGAGTTTCTAAATTATTTATCTCAAAAGCGTGACGTGATTACATAGCGTGAGGACACGGCAATACCTTAGTCTGGGGGATTTTGGTATGTGTTAATTCACATACCTTTTATTGACCGAAACCCGACCAAATTGACCAAAAACTAACCCATAATTGCCAAATATTCGTGTTTTGTGTTTTTGAATGTGCGGGCATGGATTTATAAGAAAAAGACGAAAAATCATGGGAAATCGACAAAACCGAGCACGAGAAATGAAAGAGTGTACTAAAACCGAGGCCGGGAAGCATTTTTCAAGTTCGGCTCAATAACGGAGCTTACTTTGTCAAAACTAATCCTTGAAGATTCATTATTGTCAAAGATAGTCCTTGGAAGTACTTTGCAAATTTGTCAAGATTAGTCCTTCAAATTACAAAATTGGTATAAATAGTCCTTGGCAAGATTTAAATCCTAAAAATCTATTACTACAAATCTGCCAAACCTTTTAACCAAATCCAGTGGCCCAACATCCCATTTTATTTAATCCAAACCCACCACTCCTTTTACTACCTCAAGCCCAATTTTACTTATACCCCAACCCAGTTACAAGATTAACCCGACCCACAAATAAAACAAACACCCGAACAAAATAATAAATAAACCAAACACACCCTTACCCGCCTTTCACTGTTCTTCACCCTCACCCCATTTACCCTGCTATCCCCAAAGTTACTCGGCATCAAATTAAGTACGAGATTTGAAGCCTTCTAGAAGAAGCTGACATGTCAGAGGATGTTGACACTTCCCAGCATACGTGGCCAATCCTAGGGCGCCTATTGGACAGTGTTACGCATATTGAAGATAAGGTTGTGATCCAAGGGTCAAATATGAGTGGGATGTCGACATTGAGATAAGAAGAAGGATTAACGGCTGAGAATTGTGCTTCTAGAAGCTTGACAGAACCCTAAGCTCCTCTCTACCTGTGGCTATATAAGGACCTCATCTCCTTCACATTTGATTCATTAGGAGTAGGATTAGTATAGTATAGTGTAGGCTTTAATTTAAGGTTTAAGTTCTACTGTCTTTCAATGTACTGAGTTCACTTTGTAATATGCTTTTTAATATTAATGAAAGTTTAGAGTTTTGTTCTTAATCCGTTTTAAATACTTTCTCTTTTAAGCAAAATTTTCCTCTAAAGCTCTTACTTTCTTGTTTTCTAAGCTCATTGAGTATAGTTATAATCTTATATTTAGTTAAATTTCTACTTTTAATTTTATATTTAAAAAAAATAAATAAATTAAAAAAAAAATACATAAGCTTAAGAGTGGGATAAGCTTCTATAAGCTCTCAACTCCACTCTCATAAGTTCATAAAAGCTTTACCATAGCTTTTGTGAGCCTTATTCACCTTTCAGAGCCCAACTCATTTCATAAGCCAAGTTATCAAGTAAGTCTCTTTCTCTGCATTTTTAGTTCAGTAACTATTGCTATAGTTTAATCTTGCTTTATGTAGGATAATTTAGCTGTTTGCATGCTTATTCTAGGTTTTTACATGTTCCATTTCATATTTGCGATTCTACTGCTTATATAGTATAAACTGCAACCTGTGTTCTTGTTGTTCTTTGTCAGTTTTTATTGTTCATTTAGTCTTAAAATCAGTCAAGGAATAGAGTTTAATCATAAAGTTGGGTAATTTAAGCTTAATTCTGCAAATCCTAGTGTAATATGCATGTTAAAGGGGTGTTTGGAATTGTCCTATTCTGTGTATTCTAGTGGTTTGTGTTTTGTGCTTTCTGCAACATTAGACTTCTTTAGGTACAGGAAGGTTAAGACTAGCAATAAAGATTAGGTTATTTAGTATAAAGTCAAAATCATATATCATGCTCTAATCTGTGCTCATATTGTAGTTTTTGCAACTGTGATCTTGGTGAATTGATAAAATATATTATAATTTAGGTTTATCAACTCATAAACAAGTCTAATACATCATTTAGATTAAGTTTGATTCAGTAGAAATTAGGATTAGTCAACTTTATATTGCACTTAGAAAGTCAACTTAGGCATAAATCTGTTTAGCAAGGGCGTGTTCTAGGGGAGTACTTAGGTAATCAATAGGTGTTAATTAGGGCTAATATTGTTACTGGGGATATTTTACCTAGCATAGAACATATAGAATCAATTTCAGTCAAATCCAACAACTTTTTCTAGGGTAAAATTGATCTTAAATCTTGTCCCAAATCTGTTAGCTAATAGTTCAGCAGCAATAGTGGTTTTAGACATCTGAACTAGGAGCTAATTAGGGTTCAATTAGGTTTAGAAAATTAGGGATTTTTGATTTTTAGTTTAGTCTGGTAGGTGGTCTATCTTTTGCCCCCCTTAGGTTCTGCTTTCTAGCTTATTATAGTGCTTAAATATAAGCCCATAGTAGTGTCCTTCAACCCTAGAATCTGTCCCATAGTGCAAACTACTTCTGTGACTTCCTTTGTACTTATTTGAGCTTTTTCTATTCTATAGTGCTTATTGTTGTGTATTTAAGCTTTCCTAAAGGTTTGATGCTCAAAAGTGCTTATTAGCTTATAAAAAGTGCTTATTACAACTGCTTATTGTGTCCAAAGTGCTTATTAGGGTTTGCTTTTTATAAAATTTTATTTTTCCTAGACTTAAAGTCATATTTAGATTTTCCTGAAAAATTTCATAATTATCTAAGGTCATTTACTATTTCCTTTAATTAAAAGTAGTTTTTAAGAATATTTAAATATTTTTTAATTAATAATAATTCATAAAAAAATCAAAAAAAACATTTTTCTGTTTTAATTTTATTATTAGGTTATTTTAGACTTTTAAAAATTAAAATTTTATTTTTCTAGCTTATTTCATAATAAATTGCATTTTAGTATTATTTAAATAATTAAAAGTAGTTTTTAATTAATAATAATTAAATAAAAAGTTAAAATAATATTTTTCTTTTTCCTAAAATTTTCTTTTGTCATTTAAAACGTAGAAAAATCATTTTCACACCCCTAGGATCATTACTGCTTTAAATTCACTTTTTATTTCGCGTTCGTACGTTATTTTTAATTAGGTTACGCGTTTTTAGTTTAGATTACGTTTTTAGTTTTGATTTCTTTACGTAATTGTTTATAGTACTCTTTTATATGCTTTTCATTATCATTTCACTTTCCGTAGTTATAATTTCTCTTATATTCACTTTTATTCTATTCACGATACGAGTCACGAACTAAAATCACGATTCCATTCGACCTTCGCTGGGAGAACGACCCGGGGAAATACTTACCCTAGTATTCCTTCGGTAAAATTCACTATACTAAAACGAATCTATCAGTTCTCCCCTAGAATTGGTAGAAAAAGCATCCATCTTTGATGCTATGATGTGAGTACCGGTAGCACTTAGATTCTAGAACTTGCGTTAGGACCATCTCAAATCCTCAAGTGAGACTACATTCGTGTAGTTAGATCTACTACATGATAAGAGGCATTAGGATTAACCCTTTGTTTTTACACCCGTGTTTTTGTTATAATTACATTGGCTACATTGGTCAAGTAATTCTCTCACACCCTTTGCGTTGTACCCATTTTTGGTACACGATACCCCTAGTACACCCCTCCGAGCCTATCTTTTCGTTTCGACCTTTGAGCATCTTACTCAAAGTGAGAATTTGTTACACCCCACTTAAATGTACACCCAAATCGCCTTAGCCTACCTTGTATGCACTCACCTTTAGTGCATTATTGTGACAACATTTGTTAAACCCTTTGTTAATTATCTAATCGATTACATGGTTGCTAAGTCGAGTCATATCCTTGTACATATTGTTTTGGGACGATTGGGACTCATGGGTAAAGTACTAGTGTAATGGAGTAATGGGGAAGAACAACATTATTACCCCCATATGTGCTAAATATTTTAAAAGTACTCCAAGTTTTTCAATTATCTTAATTCGAGTCATTAGAATAGTAATTGTAAAGTCTTGTAAAAGTTCAAGTGTAAGGGGAGAACCGAGGCCCCTATGATGTATTATTTTGGATGGTAGGGTAAAAATGTATGCAAAATAAAAAATAAAAATAAATAAAAAATAAAAAAAAAATAAAAAAAAATCGAAAAATCAAGAAAAATACAAAAAAAATTAGAAAAAGAAAAGTAGAAAAAAACATACGGACTACCATCCCGTTTCTTTTATGTTTGTTTATGTTTTTGTTATTTTGTTTTTAGCTTAAGATTGAGTCGACTCTTGGCTTAGCAACATTGTATAGTGCATGTATTTGATCATGATAGTTAACTCGCCACCATTAAAATACCCTTTATTCTAACCAAACCGTGTTTATCATATCCCTACACCTTACGTTACAACCTTTTTGAAAGCCCTCTTTGATAGTTTATCTTAGGTGCTTACGCCTAGTGGAAGAGTAATTGATAATCACCCAAGCCTATGGTAATCTATTTGCTATGACAGGTAGTGAGAGATATTTTCCGTTTTCATTTATGAGATATAATTCTATGACACTTGAGAGATGAGAGTATCCAAACACTATTTGTGAGGTGCTAGTGTATGATTTCCGTGCTTATTATGATTAGGGTCGAATGACTATTTGTTGTAATTACTTTTATATTTGTGTTAAATGACCCCTAACTCATTTTGATTGGAATAAAAGCTTATTTGCTTGAGGACAAACAAATCTCAAGTGTAAGGGTATTTGATGAGACGAAAAGTGTACCCGTTTTAAGGGGTCATTTAAGCCCTAATTCGAGTAAATGTGATCAAATATTGCCCTAAATCGTTCCTTTTATCATTTTAGGTACTTTTGAGAAGAAATCTGGAAAACATGCTAATTTGGACGTTTTTGGAGCATTTAAGTGAAGAAAACGACAAAGTCTCAAAAGAAGCTGGAAAACCTACCTGACGGCGTCAGAGTCACAAGGTGACGCCGTCAGCCAACATTGACAAAGGAGTAAAATCAGATTACACTAGACGCCCTATGAAGAAAACAAGATGTTTACACCTGACGGCGTCAGGTGTTAGAAGAAGTAGGCCGTCAAGTGTAATGCTAAAGAGTGACGGCCCAGAGCACATTTACAAGTGACGGCGTCAGAAGTAGATCTAGGCCATCCGAGAACCCTAATGACGGCGAGCTGACGGCATCAGAACCTATAACCTGACGCCGTCAGAGTGTAAAATCTATATATACTTTTCTATTTTTCATTCATTAGTGTGGAACTTTTGGTACAAGTTTGGGAAAAACCCTAAAGACGAATTCGGCTGTATTTTCAAGGGTCTATCACCCTTGAATCCTTCATGTTCAATTAAAGATAAGTCCTCACTTAAATTAATCAATATGTCTATGTGTTGGTTAATTATATCTTATGCTTGTCTTTCAATTAACATGCTAGGCTAGATTTTTCTTGTGTTTGCTTAGATCTAATGAAACCTAACTATTAATTATTGGTTGATTGGTGTGTTATTACTTGTCTTGGATGAATGTTTCATCAATGTTAGGCTTAAGAAAACTGGCTAAACTCCTATATGGTAACATGCTTGAACGTCTTAAGAAACATGTAACTAATGCGTACTAGGTTATTAAGGTAGTATTTAACGCATGAGCCACTGTTTACAATCCCTATGATTGGGTGCTTTACGCATCGTTGTAGGAGGAGATAAGAGCTCATAGAATTGGGGAGATATGTACGCCACCCCATGAATTGTTAAGGAATACACCCGTCATCCACGCAAGTAATACATACACCAATTAACCGGTAAAAGATAGTTAGGGAGTAAGGAAATCTAAGTAAACACATTTGTCTCCATATAAGTTTTCACAACCACAATAGTTTAGTTATTTTATTTTTAATTGCAATTGTAGTTTTTGGGTTAGTTGACTAGCAACTAATTCCGCCCACTCCTCCAAAACCCGAGATTTTACTTGCTTTCAAAAAAATATAAAAATACAAAAATAATCTTCCTTCACCCTTAGACCTTTTAGAGTAGTTTTTCTAACCTAACGAACACTATTCCCTGTGAGAGAACGATCAATCCCCCGTACTTACCATTACACTATACTACACCGACCAGGTACACTGCCTGGTGGGATTGCAAGCTTCTCAAGATCCCTTGAGAGGTAAAACCTGTTGCGTGGTCACAATCCCACGTCATCATATTTATACTGTTGACCTAAACGAACCTCAAAACCAGCTCTTTTTGCATAATCTTTGTAATACTCATATGCCTGCTCAAAACTATAATACATCATACCATAAGCCGGCTTCTCACCAATAGGAATATCAGGAACCCATAACTTCTCACCCGCCTCCTCAGAAACAACACCAACAGAATATGGTACAGGTTCATAATCATTATCTGTAAAAAAAATTGGTGAACTTAAAAACTTAATTTAACTAGAAGTAACACATAACACATAACACAGGCCAAAAAACTCATCTAATCTATTCTAAAAACACATAACACATAACAAAGCCAAAATAATTGATGAACCTGATTAAAACATGATAACAAGCAATAATTGATGAACCTGATTAAAACATTATAACAAAGCCAAAATAATTGATGAACCTGATTAAAACATGATAACAACTGATGAACCTCATATTAATCTATTATAACAAGTTATTCTATGGAATCCGCAACCTACTAATTAAAACATGATAACAAGCAATACCTGATGAACCTCATTCTAATCTATTCTAACTGAAAATTGGCAATAACAAGCAATAACTGATGAACCTCATTCTAATCTATTCTAACTTAAAATCGGCAATAATCGGCAAAGCAAAAACTGATGAATCAGAAACATAATAAAAAAATAAGCATAAAATAAATTACCTTGATTAAACACATGAGTATCAGTTTGAGCCATCAGCATATACCCAAATTTGAACGGTAAAAACCCTAATTCACTTCCAATTGACTGATTGAATGCTTAGAAACCCTAATTATCTTCCAATTAACCGATTCAACAGTTAAAAACCCTAACTTTTTTCAATTAACCGATATGAACCCTAATTCTATCCAATTAAGCGATAGGATGGCTAATTCGAAGCCGATATGAACAATTAATGATTCAATTAAACGAATATGAATTGAGAACAAAAAAGCCCTAAATTTCATAAATTTAGGGTTTATGAATATGAACAAATGAAAGAATGAAAAAAATGTGAAATTGAATGAATGAATGAATGAATTGAATGGAGATCATTGTGTAAATTCAGTTTATATATGGCCGGAAATCAAACGGAAAAAATAGAAAGAAGAACAGATAAGAGAAAGAGAAAGAGGGAAAGAGGAGAAAAAGCGGGAGGGAGGGGTGAAATTACATCGATGTCCTTGGGGGTGAATTAGGGTTTTTANTGTCAGCGCAGAATTACGTTTTAGACTTTTTAGAATTTTATACTTTGCAAGGGATCAGGTACCTTATTGGATGAGGTTATTATATGGTTTAAATGAGATATAAAATTTCAAATTGTACATTAATTTTTTAATTTTTTAATTGTAATGTTTTTTGTCTTAAAATTTAATATTTCTTTTATAAGAAGTCTCAAATCTTTATATTGTATTATATAATATACGTATGTTTAATTAAAAAAACCATCCAAACCTACCTTATATCATTTGATTAAAAAATCACTTTGATCAAAAATTTGCTAAATTTTTCAACTTACAGCAAATTAAATATAAACGGGCTCATACCAATCATAAAACTTTCGGATGTCGGCCCATTATCACTGCATGAAATCACATGGCCCAAAATTAGGTAATGTAAAATCTAGTCCAACAAGGATTAACCTAATCCCCCTTCACCCTAAAAATACTCACACAGCAACTCTAATTTCATTTTACACGCAGCCACACATCCTTAAAAAGATATTGCAGTCAAAAATAAACTTTTCTCTAAATTTACAATTTTTTTGTTCATGTAATAAATCCAAATATATTTTATCTAAATAATAGTATTATGTGAAATACTATTAAAAGAGGTAGAACCAGCGGCAGTGCGACAGCGGCATAGGTCGTCGGGAACGTTTGATCGAACCTTGAAGACCACCGTGACACCAACACACCTCCAGCGTCTTCGCCACCACCTCCTCTCTTGAATAGATTGAGATGGGATGTCAAGTTTATTTTTTTAAAGAATTAATGTTACTTGATTTTTCGAATAGATTTTTTAAAAAAAAAAAAGATCTGTGATGATTTGTTTTGTCCTTTGATTTAGGTTTGTGAGTTGGCTTCCATTATTGTATTCGGAAATCTGTAACATTGGCCATTACTTGTATTTGTACATTGTGCTTAAAATGGTTGTAATTTTTGGTATAGGGGGTGTTTTTAATAGCATTAATGTAGAATTAATAGAATATTGGTGTGAATTTCATTCCATGCTATTTTTTGTTGTACAACATGCTTTGGTTGTTGTAATTATTAAAATTGGTTGCTTTAAAGTGATGTAAACCATGCATCATTTTTTGTAAATCTGAAAATTTTGAAGAGTGAGTGCTTCCTCCATTATATGTAGTATAGATGTGATAGATGCATATGCTTATGCGCATTCTCTAAATAGGAGTAGTAAATATAGGTGAGATTAAACTTCTCCTTTTTTTGGGCAAACAAATGTGACTAAACTCTGGGCTAATACGCTTGAAAGGCACTTATACTATACATCTAGAAATTTCATTATCATGCATGGGAGATGATTTGCATACTCTCCTAATTGATTGGGACACTCCAATTTAATGTGTTTGGACATTTATACCCTTACATGGGTGAGAATGTAAGGATAACTGTGAGGGTATAAATGTTCAAACACATTAAATTGAAGTGTCCCAATCAATTGAGGGAATATACAAATCATCTCCCATCATGCATTTATCATCAAGAAAATCATTCATTGGAGACACCTTTATTCACCACATTTCTCTACTTTCATTGAAAAGTATGATAGAGAAGTGGATACATAATAAAATAGCCAGATATAAGCATTTGGATGTTAGGAAAAATGGTACACTATTTTCTTTGTGAGGGCTTGGGATGAACAAGACGATTTCAAGAAAGCTATAAAGAAGTAGGCAACGACCCTTTTTTATGGACCAAAACAAGCCACTATGGTTTGACTGGTGACTTTTAGCAATTTTTTTAGAAATATGTTTGAGATGTATTTTAAAAATGTTAGATACGAAGTTGTGTTTTTGGGGGTTATCAGAGATTAAAAATTCATTGCCAGAAACTATCATGGTTATGGTTTACTTAACTTTACATAATTACACGACCTTATAGGTTATATTTGGTGTTATCACAAGCAGGAATTATCTATATTCATTTATGCATCTTTTAGTTTATATGATCTTAAAAAATCATGAATACACCGGTACAATGATAATGATACATAGCCTCATATCTCGCTAAGAGCGTAGGGTATCATGTGAGCGTTTAACACGTTATTGGTATGCCACCTCAGAGCCTCATCATACCCCAACCAATAACACATCAATCACTCAAACACCCCTCCCTCATAACACACCACTAACACGTTATTGTGTCCCGCAACTTTTACTTATTAACTTTTATTTATTTATTTTCATTTTAAAGCTAATTACTTATCTAGACCAAAAATATACCTCATTTACCAATCTATACTATTTTTTCATGATTTAAGAAAATGAACTCTTATGAAAGTGACTATTCATCCATATTCATACACGTGTTCTCCCTTTCCTCTCTCTAATCTCGCAATCCGGCTTAAATATATTCCTAGATATGGAAAACAAAACACACACTACTATATTGTTTAATGACAGTATCAACCAACAAAACAAAGATAAAACCCACCATCATCATCACCAAAAACAAACTACTATTCCTCCAAATAACAGATCCCTATTTGTAAATGGCGACGCAGGAATCATCATCGTCAGCAGTTGAAGGATTGAAAAGCTTCTGGAGCGATAGATTCAGGATAGTGAAGAGCTACACGTCTTTCATCCGGCATGTAGATTCAAGACAAAAAGACAAAAAAAAAAAAAAAAAAAAAAACGCAGAGTTCCATGCAATAAACGAATAGCGTGAGCCAGTGAAACAACTCAAAGTCCATTGGAGTGTGAATAGCGTGTTCAATGGTATCATTGTTGGCGCGTTATTGGTTTCAAAAATGACGAATAGCATGTAAAAAACAATGATACCGATTGCTCTAAGACGGAAAGAAGTAACGTTGTAATCATAATGATACAAAACCCATATTTTGGGCGTAACTTTTTTTTTAGTGAAATTGGACTTGGACCATTTATTGAGGAGTGTCCTTGTAATGGGAATTGAGATAGGTTGTGTACGTAGGTACTCAAGGTAATAAGTGTTAGACCACCTAAGTGCTATGTTTCGGATGAGGATGCATTTTACAGTAGGTGGGCAAATAAGTGTCTTGGACATTATTAGGGTTGTCACGAGTAAAAATAGAAGACGACGTCCTAGCTAAAATTGAAATGAATCAAGACCCTTATGTTCAGCTGTTTTTTCTTTTCATTTTTAGTCACTAGCTGATGTTTCTTTTGGCAAAATATGGATCATTATTGAAACTCCAAATGAGATCCCAATAACCAATTCCATGTGATAGAAGATCCCAACTCAATCTCTCCATGCCAATTTTAGCGTGACAAATGCATGAACTATACCTATAGTGGAAATGAGCCGAACCGCTCTGAAAGGCTCGAGATTGGATTGATAAAAAGCGAACAAGCCGAGCTTAAACGAGCTTGAGCTCGAGCCTAAGTTTCAGCTCATTTATTTATCGAGCTCGAGCTTTATATACGAAGCTCGATTAAACTCGCGAGCCTAAAAGTTATTAGGATATTTTAAGTACAAAGATATGTAAAACATTATGCATTTGTTTTATAGGCGAGCTTATTTACTAGCTCAATAACAAGCTTATTAACAAGCTCAATAGCAAATTTATTAACGAGGTCAAAATAGATATATTACGAGCCGAGCTCGAACAAACCTTTAATTTTTTATTGCCAAAACATATAAACGAGCCGAGATCGAGTCGAGCCCGAGCCAATATTATATACCACAAGTCGAGCGTGAGCTTAAAAATAAGGCTCGAACATAGCCGAGCTCGAACTTAAAATTAAGGCTCAAACAAAGCCGAGCTCAAGCTTTATAAAACTTAAACGAACCGAGTTTGTCTTAGCTCGTATCCATCCCTAGTCTATACCTAAAAGAAACATTGAGAATGAAACAATTGTTTTGTGGTCTAGATAATCCACATCTATTGAAGACCCAAATAAAATCAGAGGTGCTTGTATTGCACTCGAACACTTCATACATAATCTTTAAACTTCTTCAAGTTACAAACTAAAGATTAACCTTTAAAACTAGGAGCCACCATGACACATACCATTATGTGTCCACCTCATCATCTTGCATTTTTTGAATCAAACAATGGTCACTTAAAGTTTGATTATTGTGCTGCTTATCATGAAAAGGTGTTGCTATTGGTACCCTCTAGAGGTTAGTGGCAACCCTCTTTTCTTTTCACTCACTCTGCTGACAGGAAAATACAGTTTTTTTTTCGGTTTTGTTTCGTATTCTATGTCTTTTAATACTTTTGACTTATCAAACTTCATATTTTCAGTTTCGTACTTTTAATTATATAGTTTTATAAACAAAATAAAATTATAAAAATAAATAAATAAATAAATAATATAGAGGGGTGCCAATATCCTTTTAAGGAGGGTGTGTGTACAACCGACCCCAACATTAAAATCAACAAAATGCATAAACTATGATCTTCATTCTTTAGAATATCATGTACAATATTTTTTTTTTATGAAAAATGACATCTTAGATATATCAACGCTAAAGTAACAGCCAAACTTATTTTGATATAAACTGGTAACATCATAACAAATTTATCTCCACCAAAGAGACAATAATCAAGTCATTTCAACTCCGAATCTAAATAACTCAACCCAATGCCCCAAACATGCCATACTTAACTACTAGTTTTCACATAACCCAAACACAAAACATTTAACTCGTTTACATTGACGTTTAACCAATTAATCAATGTTAATAAGGTTTGCGGTGCAGCGGTAGACCCAGGATTATAAGTGATCTCATTCACAATTATTTTTACGATAATACAATGAACTAATAAACAAAACATGTAACATAGAATTTGAGGACGAGATTCATCTTAAAAAATCAGAAGTTTTGATAAAAATTTACACTAGCTACGAGGCACAAATCCACGAGGTTCTCGTAAACCTCTGAAAACCCCATTTGGGTTATGAGGCTGGTGGTAATAACATCACCACAACGCTTCTTCTGCCTAGGTGGCACCACCTTCAACACGTCACCACTAAAAGACCAAACCCTTTGATGCGTCTTGGACCATTTTTTAGCACAAGTTGGTCGTCCGAAGACCGACTCATTTTTCTTTCATTTTGTGTATGTATGAGTATTTTGTAAGGTACATTTGTGTATAAACGGGATATATTTAGGTGGTGACGTTGTTTCTGTTATTCGACTATATTAGTGGTGATGTTAGTTAAAGAGAGAGAAGATAACGT
>LBNU01011574.1:44909-76165 GCA_014162995.1 Artemisia annua | reverse complement strand
ATTTAGTATGATTAAAACATTTTTCTTTATTACCAAAAGTGTTTTTCAAAAATATATAATATGTTTATATAATTAAATAAACTTTGTGATAATTAATTAAATACCCCTTTGATCATGAGATGTATTAAGCACTTGTTTATTCATACCTTAAGTGATTAAGTTGGATATAATGATATAAACTAGCTTAATACTTGTTTACGTAGTAATTTTACGTTTATTGATTTTACATTTTGTGATCTTCAAAATATAGAGATATCGAAAAATATAAATAACGTTTTTATGCATTATTTATGTCAACATCATCCTTAGGTTTCTCAACTATTTCTTTTAAGGATTCAGAACTAGATGGACTTGAATTAGATTGAACAGTAAGCTTTTTCCTAAATTCTAAATTGTCTATTCCAAAACAAGAAACATCCGTCCTAGGTGGTTGAAAACTACCAGTGGGTGGAGCAACTGAATTATATCCCTTTTTCTTTCTTAAATTCAGGAGGTGTTTGACTAATTGGTTCCTCATTACTAGATGTGTTTTCTTCTGAACTAATGAGTTCATCATCACTAGTTGTGATCTCCTCTGAATTAATTAGTTCCTTATCACTAGTTGGGATCTCTTCTGAGCTGTTATACTCAACATCATAACCTAGGTCAGTTTTAATGTGTGCTCTTCTTTGTTTATCAACAAAACTAACATGTGAAAGACCAGACTCTTTCCAACTAGCAAATTTTTCTAACAAATCATCCCTTTCTTTAGTGATCTTTTCAAGTTCAGAAACCTTACATCCTAACTTCCATTCACTCAATTTTAATTGATAGTCTTGTTGCTCATATTTTTCTGCCAAGCCATTTCATTATTTTCATGAGTAATTATTTTGGCTTCCATTGACTCTAAAGTCAACTGATAGCCAGCTACCTCAGACCTAGCCATTCTACAATTATCTCTTTCAGTCTCATATTCTTTAAGCAATTTTTGATAAAAATTACTACATTTAGAGCATACCTCAGAAATAGTGGAAGAACTTGGTGAAGTAGCTACCATAGCCAACAGAACAGGTTCTTCTTCACTTTCCATGCTCCAATCAAAGCCTCCAAGGCCATCTCTTGATTCCAAAGCAGCAAATCCTGGTTCCTCATCAAAAGCTGTGCTCCAATAAAATTCTTCCAAAGCAACCATAGAGTAAGTTACTGGTTCATCATCAAATTCATTACTCTAGTCAACCTCTGATAGATTTTCTTGAGCCACCAAAGCTTTTGGTTTTGATTCATTAATAGGAACTTCCTTTCTTTCAACCTTGGGTTTTTCAATCATTCTATTTGCCTGATATTTTGCAAACTTGCATTCCCTTGCAAAGTTTCCAGGCCTTTGACAATTAAAGCATCCAATCTTAGATTTGTCAAATGCTATACCCTGTTTGGCTTTGAAGTCAATACCTCTTCCTGTTTTGTTTATGAACTTCTTGATCCTTGCAGTGATCATGGCAACTTGCCATCTTATGTCAATTTCTTCTAGAGCATCCTCTTCAATTTGCAACAAATCTTCTTCATAAGTAACAGGTAAAGTGGCTTGTTGAGCAAAGAAGGAACATACAACATCATCAGAGTTGATGATGGTTGATGGTGATGAAGTGGTAGTAGTCATGGTTGTGCAAGTGTGCTCTTTATCACCAATAGTACTTTGAACAGGATAAGCAGTACTTTTAGTGAAGGTACTGCTTCTGTTTTCAGAAGACACAAAAGCAATGTTGTGAGATTTCTGATGAGAACTTGAACTTATTTGACCATTCATCTCATGCTCATACACCTTTAGATTATTATAGAGATCATCAAAGTCCATTTAATCCAAACCAGGTTGTCCTCTAATCATAGTAGCAACCACATGCCATACAGATGGCAAACTTCTTAAGAACTTCAAGTTTGCATCTTCAATAGATACCTCTACACCATATAACTCTAGCATACTAAGAAGATTTTGGAATCTGTCATAGGCAGCATCAAGACCTTCTCGTTCACCAACAGTGAATGTTTCAAACTGTTGCTTTAATAAAATTCTATGCATTTTATTGGAAGCATCGTTACCTCCAAATCTTGTCTTGATAGCAGCCCATAATTTTTTAGCATCCTTAGCATCATGAAACTTTAGTAGGTGTCCATCAGGTATAGCAGACAGCAGTATGTTGAGAGCCTTCTCTTGATTTCTTTTTGTAACTGCTGGCAAGGTTGGCATAGGTGTTTTAGGTTGTCCTGGAATTTCTTCAGGTTCTTCAAGAACAACATTACCATTTACAATCACATCCCATAGAGCATGGTCTATAATAGCAATGTACTGCCTCATCTTCATGCTCCAGAGATCATATTCTCCCTTCTTGATGATGGGAATTCTGAGTGAGGTGATGGATGGGATTGGTGTAGCTTCAGTCGACATCTTTTAGGGTTTGTAGTTAAATTGGTTTTAAGAGTTTCTTCTTAATCAGAGTCTCCACACAAGCTCTGATACCACTTGTTGGATCGATGTATACTCTGACCAAACTAACTATATAGCTTGTAAAGGTTTAGTAATCTTGAATAACTCCAAAACTACTAATGATGAAACACTGATATAACTCTGTTAAGTATGCGGAATCTACTTCAACAAAGCTAAGAAGAATAACAAAACTTCAACGATTATATTAAAACCAAACTTTGAAACTGCTTATCATACAGATTCACTAACAACCCTAATCGCTAAATAACTCTCTAATATCGTACGTGCATGTGTGTGTCTAATGCCAACCTAGGGGTCCTTTTATAGACATAAGGAAAACCCTAGTCGGTTTAAAATTCTTGTACGACAAGTAAACTAATTCTAGAATATTCTAATCTAATAATCATAACTTTACATAACAGTCCTTCAACGATTTGCATATTAGTCCTTTAACAATAGCAGCACTTTGAATTTCTTCACACGAGCAGTACTTTGACTTTTCTATACAAGCAGTACTTTGATCTTCAGCAGTACTTTGACTTTATATCCCAACAGTGTGGCCAATGAAATGGAGAGTACTGGTAATAGCAGAAATCAAGCTTTTGGTGTTGTCTATGATGAGGAATATAGAAAGGAGGTAGCAAGGATTCAAAACCAGGTTTTCAAAAAACAAGTAGCTGAAGTTGAGCTATTTATCATGTCTGAAGAACCCCTGGATGATGCTATTAAAAAAGGGTGGACTAATGATATGATATAGTTTTATGAAGCTAGGATCACTAAGAATTTGCAGAGTGAATGTATGAATGAAGAAGTGGGTATGGATCAATCTGCTCATGCTGATTTCATGACCCAAAATATTATTTCTAATGCTGTAGATGCTGCTATGGCTGGTATGGTGAATAATGTTAATGCAGTTACTTCCTCATCTGTTCAATGAATATCAAAATTGTAGCATGGAACATAAGAGGTATGACTGATACCTCTAAACAAGATGAAGTTAAACTATTGATTTCTGAAAATAGTTTGCATATGTGTGCTGTTATAGAAACTAGGTTCATTAAAAAAGTTGTGAACAAGATATGTGATAATGTTTTTGGTAGTTGGGCTTGGATTTTTAATTCTGTAAATAGTATTAAGGGATGTAGAATAGTTGTTGGTTGGGATACTAGTGTAATTAAGGCTTCCTTAATTTCTAGTATGGGCCAGGTTATGCATTTTGAAGTTAAGGTGATTGCGGATAAGAAAAGTTTCTTTGTTTCCTTTATTTATGGAGATAATGAAGCTAAGGATAGAATTAAGCTTTGGGAAAATCTAAGTTATCATTTGGCTTTAGTTGATAATAAGCCTTGGGTCATTTTGGGTAAATTCAATGTTATCATGTATGCTGAGGAACACTCTAATAGTGTGGTTGATAATACTCATGGTGTTAAGGAGTTTAGGAAATGTATTGAGCACTTAGATATGGAAGATGTGGCAATGAATGGTCTCTTTTACACTTGGGTTCAAAAGAGGAAAGATCCTACTAGTGGTATTATGAAGAAGTTGGATAAGGTTATGGGCAATAGTGAGTTTTTTGATCTTTTTGGTGCTTGCTTTGCTACCTTTCTTCCGTATGTGACTTCTGATCATTGCCCTGCATTATTAACTTTACCTAATATGATTGCCAAAAGAAGAAGATCTTTTAGATTTATGAATTTTCTTGCTGATAAGGATGGTTTTATGAAAGTTGTTAATGATAATTGGAGGGAGCCTGTTAGTGGTTATGATATGTTTATTCTTGCTAAGAGACTCAAGAATATGAAGAAGCATCTTAGGGAGTTTAATAAGAGGAATGGGAATGTTTTTTGTAAAAGTTAAAAGCCTTAGAGATGAATTGAAGAATGTTCAAATGGAATTGGATAGTGATCCTCACAATGCAAAGTTGAGAGAAGATGAAATGATTTTAAATAGTGCTTACAAAGAAGCTATTATGGATGAAGAAAAGGTGTTAAAACAGAAGACTAAGGTTGAGTGGCTTAAAGAAGGTGATAATAACAGTGCTTACTTTCACAAGTTACTCAAAGGCAGAATGAGTAAGAGTAGGATTATTAGTGTGGAAGATAAGTTGGGAAGAGTCTTTAAGGATGATAAAGTGCCTGAGCAGTTTGTTTCTTTTTTTCAAAATGCTTTTGGTACTTGTGATGAAGTTTTTACTATTGATGATCCTGACATGCTGTTCTTGAAGAAAGTGGATGCTGATGCAGCTGTGCATATGATTAGAAGAGTTTCTGATGAGGAAATAAAGATTGCTTTGTTTGATATTGAGGATAACAAGGCTCCTGGGCTTGATGGGTTTACCTCTAGATTTTTCAAAGCTTCTTGGAATATTATTGGTGTGGATTTTTGCTCTGCTTTTAGAGAATTTTTTACTAGTGGTAAGTTGCTGGGTGAACTTAATACCACTCTCATCTCTCTTGTTCCCAAATGTAAGATCCCTGTGAAGCTAACTGATTATAGACCCATTGCTTGTTGCAATGTGGTATATAAATGTATAAGTAAAGTGATTACCAATAGGATTAAGGGTGTTCTTAAAGAGTTGATTGATCCTAGTCAAAGTGCTTTTATTGAAGGAAGAAATATCAGTGATAATATCATGTTGGCTCAGGAGTTAATGAGTGGTTATTGTAGTAAGAAAAAAGTGGGTAGGGTTGCTTTCAAAGTGGATATTCAGAAGGCTTATGACACTGTGTCTTGGGAATTTTGGAATTTAGTCTTCACAGATTGGGTTTTCACAAAGTTATGATTGAGTAGATTATGGTATGTCTGAAATCAGCTTCTTTTTCTTTATGTATTAATGGTGAGTCACATGGCTTCTTTAAAGCTAGAAAAGGGTTAAGACAAGGTGATCCCATTTCACCTTATCTTTTCACAATCATCATGGAAGTGTTCACTTTAATGCTTAAAAGACAGATTGCTAGTGAGAAGAAGTTCAAGTATCATTGGGGTTGTAAAAAACTGGGAATTGTCAGCTTGTGTTTTGCTGATGATCTCATGATGTTTTGTCATGGAGACAAGACCTCTGCCGCTGTTCTTAGAAGAGCTCTGGATGGGTTTTGTCTTGCTTCTGGGCTTAGACCAAGTATGGCTAAAAGTACTTTGTATTTTGGTAATGTCTCTAAAGGTGTTAAGCAGGATATTAAATTAGTAATGCCATTCAATGAGAGTATTCTACCTGTGAAGTATCTTGGAATACCTCTAGATTCCAACAGAATATATAGAAGTGATTGCACTATTTTGGTTGAAAATGTGAAAAGGAGAATTGATAGTTGGCAGAATAAGAGTCTCTCCTTTGCAGGTAGACTTCAACTTATAGCCTCTGTTTTAAACTCTTTAAATGTTTTCTGGGCTTCTGTTTTTATTCTACCCCAAGGTATATGTGATGAGATTGACAAAATGTTGAAGTGTTTTCTATGGAAGACTGATGGAAAAAAGAGTTTTAAGTATAGTGTTTCATGGAAAGATGTTTGTTTTCAAAAGAGTGCTGGTGGTCTTGGCCTTAAATCTTTGCATGTGTGGAATGAAGCCCTCATGGCTAAGCACTTGTGGAATGTTTTGAAGAACAAAAATACTATTTGGGTGAATTGGGTGAAAACTCAATGGTTAAAAGCTGACAGTGTATGGATGATGAAACCTAATCAAGATACTTCCTGATGTTGGAGGCAAATTTTATCTCTTAGGGATAAAGTTAGAAGTTTTGTGAAGTTTAAACTTGGTAATGGTCAGAATTGTTTCTTCTGGTTTGATAAATGGCATGATAGTGGGCCTTTATGTAATCTGATTAATTATGCTTCTTTGGCTCAAAGTAATGGGGATTTGAAGGTTAAGGTTGTTGATTTAGTAAGTAATGATAATTGGAATTGGCCTAGGAGTTGGAGTGAAAGATTCAGTGAAATTGTTGACATTCAAGTTCCTAGTTTGTCTAATGAGATTGATGATAAGGTTGTTTGGGTTAATAAAAAGAATAAAGAAAAGAACTTTTGTGTTAATGAGGTTTGTAAAAGTATGCTAGCTAACAATCGAAAGGTTATTTGGTATAACCATGTCTGGTTCACACAATGTGTACCTAAACATTCTTTTATTCTCTGGATGGCAATTAAAGGAAGATTGAAGACTCAAGATAGAATTTCTAGATGGTTAAATATTCAAGATATGAGATGTCCTTTTTGCAATCAGTGTAAGGACTCTCATAGTCACTTGTTTTTTACCTGTACCTATGCTAGAAGGCTTTGGGAGAGGTTAAAAGGGATGTCCAAACTTGATAGTGTATCTAACACATGGGCTCAAATCATTTCTAGCATAGCTAACATGCCTATTAAAAATACTGTTTGGAGTGTTATACAAAGATTGGTGCTTGGTGCATCTGTTTACTACATATGGCAGGAGAGGAATATCAGACTTTTTAGTAACTTTGGGAGGTCTGAGGATGAGCTTTTCAAGATCATTGTTGATTCTGTGAGATCTAGGCTTATGGGTTTGAAGATGCAAGCCACCACCGATGTTATTAATGCTGCTCAGGTGTGGTATTTCCTATTGATAAAATGCTTAGGTATAAGTATTTATTAGATGAGTTATTGGCTGATAACATGGTTATTGATGGTGAAAGCTAGTCAGTTTGGGTTTGCTGGTTTAATGGACATATGTGGTATTAGTTTGGGTTTCAAATGTACTAATAGAAGAAATTGTATGAGTACTGGTTTTTGGGATTGCAACTGGTTGTTTAAGGAATTTTGGTGGAGTATATTTGGTAGATATGGATGGCTAAGTAGGTTCATGATTCGATACGCGCTATATATACTATATATATATAATATAATATACGTGATCGTTTCCGAAGTAAGCACGGGCAAGTACGTTCCTCGGGTCGTTTCTCCCAACGAGGCGTTAATTGAGTTGATTGGATCGGGATCGAGTTTTGTGAAATGAATGGATAGCGGAAGGAAATGAGAATTTGGATTTTTAAGCTAAAATTACGAAATATAAAATAAGGACAACTAATAAGCAAGCAAGGCAACTTAAGCTAAAATGCAACTAAACTAAAAATGATTAACTACTAAAGCAATTAACTAAACGATTAAAGCTACTAAATAATCCTAAAAGTGAACTAGAATATATATGTGAAATATGTTTGCCAAGTGACGTAATGAGCTCATTAAGTGTGGAATAAAGTTTGATGACGAATTATATTCCTTAAAAAAACTATTTGCTCACAACGTTGGTTTTTATTGCAAACAATCTTCTTAAAAGAAAATAATTGCTAGATGTGTAATTTAATTATTTTCCGGCTTTTGCCCTTCAAACAATAAAACTACAAATCTAAATAACTTGTCTAATTATTAATCATAAACTTTTTATTAATCCACACTTAAATCACAAATTAGCATCACTTAACAAACACTAATAAATCTACTCACTATGCATAATTAATAAACTACAAGCAACATTAACTCTAACAAACATAATTATAGTCGTCTTCACTAAATATTTAAACTAAACTATAACTAAGCTAAGCATATAATAAATAAAAGGAAAAGAAAGTACCCGGACTTAATTAAGAGTGATAATGATGATTAAACCACGGCCAAGCTCAAAAATTAACCCAAAATACTTCATAACACCCATAATTCTTCAAAAGCTCGCAACTTTATGTAATTTTTAGATTGGTTTTTAAATAAAGGTAGCAACTTTTTTAAGTAAAAGCCTTAAAATTATGAAAATTTGATTTTTAAAACTAAATTAACACTAGAAATGTAAAAAGATTAAAACTTTTAAATAAAATACCACTAAAAATGTGAAAAGATTAAAACTTTTTAAGTAAAATGCAAGCTAAAATAAATTTTTAAGGTGAAAAGATGAAAACTTAATTAATTAGATGGCTAAAAGTAAAGATTTTTATAAAAAGTTTAATGCTTAATTAATTATATGGCTAAAAGAGGAGATTTTTATAAAGATAGATTAAGACATAAAAAGTAATTAACTAAAGCATAAAGGTAAATGCATAAAAGAAATTAAGTAAAGATTAATACCTTATATTAACAAAGTTTGATACAAAAGCTTCTGATAATACAAATACTAAGACTCCCTATTCCTTAATACTACCTTCTAATTACTACTACATATTTAATTGTGTGTGTGTGTGTGTAATTTTTTGTATGGAAAGTTGCTGGGAAAGTTGGATGGAAAGGGTGCTATTTATAGTATTTGTTGGAGATTTCTGGACAAAATAATGCACCGACTATGCTCCCACCGCCTCATTTTTTTCTGGATTTTTCTGGCACCAGGACACGTGTCATCTTCCTATTGGCTGGCAGACTGCTCTGGATCCTTCCTGAACCTCGTACTGACGCGTCAGAATGGACACGTGTCGCGCTCTGATTGGCCAGCCGCCCTGCCACCTCTGCAACCTCGTACTGACATGTCAGCGCCACCTGTACCTGCAACCTCGTACCAATGATTAGCCGCCGCCACGTGGCGGCTTCTGATTCGTCCACGTCACCGACACGTCAGCAGGTGGGACCCAGAAGCTGTTATAACTCAGGTGGGGCCCACTGCCACGTGGCAGGGTCCTATTCGCCCACGTAATGACACGTGGCGACACGTGGCATGCCACGTGTCTGGTCAACGGTCAACGGGCCGGGTCTGGATCGGGTCGGGTCCGGGTCTGGAAGCGGTCGGGTCTGGATATGGGTCGGGTCGGGTCTGCCACGTGGACCAATGAGGAGGTGCCACGTGGCACGAAGTATTAATACTCCGTTAGTCATTGCCAGAATCGAGACTTGGTACCTCTCGTTTGAGAGGGAAACTACGCACCAGCTGAGCTAGGCATAGTTTCAATAATAACATGCAATATTAAATATATAAACCCTTAATTTGTTAAGTCCAGTCCATTTAATAAAAAAGGGTCAAATAGGATTTTGACTGTCATTTAAAGGGTTATATGAACCGGTCAAGAAAAAGTAATAAGTACCTCCGACTCGTTTTTTCGTGCTCTTTCCAATGGTGTGCTCGAAAAATATTTTTGACTTCGTCTTGGCCCTCGTATTTTAGCGATCTTTCCATATCTCGTGCTCGTTTTTTTTATAGTTTTGGCTCGGTTTTTGTCCTTTTTTCACATATCCATACCTGCACTATCAAAAACACAAAAAACAACATATATTTGGTATTTTAGGTCGGTTTTTGGTCATTTGGGTCTTAATCTGGTCAAGTGAAAGGTATGTGTTTTAAGCACATACCAGTCTCTCACAAAGTGGCAGTCTATTTCAATATGTTTGGTTCTGGCATGTTGCACTGGATTAGAAGCCAGTGCAATTGTTGAAGCATTATCACAGAACACTGGTGTTGGTGATGAGATGTGTAAGCCCAAATCTTTGAGAAGGCATTTGAGCCAAGAAAGTTCACAAGTGACATCTGCTAAAGCTCTATATTCTGCTTCTGTTGAACTCCTGGACACAACTGTTTGCTTTTTGGATTGCCAGGAAATAGGATATGAGCCTAGAAAGATACAATAGCCAGTAACTGATCTCCTTGAAAAAGAGCAACTGGCCCAATCACTGTCACAATAGGCTTTTAAGTTGAGGGTACTGTTTGTTGGAAATAGAAGACCTTGACCAGGACATGACTTTAGATATCTTAGAACTTTGATCAATGCCTTTTGATGAGGTGTTCTAGGTGCCTTTAGAAACTGACTTAGTGTTTGTGCAGCATAGGAGATGTCTGGTCTAGTTATTGTGAGATAGAGCAGCTTTCCTACTAGTGCTCTGTAGCTTTTTGGGTCATCAAGGAGATCACCATCTTCATGATTGAGCTTGACAAGAGGATCAAATGGTGTGGATGATGGTTTAACATTCAGAAGACCAGCACTCTGAAGAAGTTCAAGGGTGTATTTCCTTTGGGTCATGATCAATCCAGTTGTGTTTCTGAGAAATTCAATACCAAGGTAGTAATTGAGAGAGCCCAAATCCTTGATGCTGAATTGTTGATGTAGTTGATCCTTGATGTGTTGTATAAGAGAAAGATTGTTTCCAGTCAAGAGTATATCATCCACATAGACCAATAGGCACAAGAAATGGTTATCCTTTTTATAAGTGAAAAGGGATGTGTCTGCATAGCTTTGAGTGAAGCCTAGGTGTTTGAGAAAAGTGGTTAGTTTGATGAACCATTGCCTATTGGCTTGTTTGAGGCCATAGAGAGACTTTTGGAGCTTGCAGACACTGTTTGGTGGGTGGTTAGATTTGTATCCTGGGGGTATTTTCATGTAGATTTCTTCTGAGAGGTCTCCATGTAGAAAGGCATTGTTTATGTCCAAATGAGCAATGTGCCAGTGATTGTTTGTAGCTATTGCAAGTAATGCTCTAACTGTGACCATCTTTGCCACTGGGGCAAATATCTCATGAAAATCTATGCCTTCCTTTTGTGTGTAACCCTTTGCCACTAATCTAGCTTTGTACTTATCTATGGTGCCATCTGCCTTAAGCTTGATTCTAAAGACCCATTTGCAATCAATAGGGATCTTTCCTGGTGGCAATTCAGTAACAATCCATGTACCATTGGATTCAAGGGCTGTGATTTCAGAATCTATAGCTACTATCCACTTTGGGTTCTTAGCTGCCTGAGTATAGGATTGCGGTTCTAGGATTTTGTTGATTATGTTAATTAGGTGTCTGGTGTTTTTGTTCCTGATGTTGTTATAGTTAATAAAATTAGTGTAGTGATGTTTGGATGAGGTGTAAGATTTTGGTAGATTAAGATGATAATCTTGAAGTTTTGATGGAAGTTTGGATTGTCTGGTGGATGCTCTGGTAGGAGGTGGTGGTGGTGGTATTGGTGTATTGTGTGTGGATGTGTTATCTGATAATGATGGTGATGATGTTTGTTGAACATGGTATGTGGGAGGTGTTGATGATGGTAGATGTGGAGTGTGTTCTGTGTGTGATGGTATTGAGGATGGGATTATGGGAGCTGGAGATTGTTCTGTGGTATGTTCTGTATTGGGTGGAGGTGAAGATGAAGATGATTGTGTTGTGGAAAGATCAGAAGTAGGTGTAAGAGGTGTATTTGTTGGTGGTGAAGGATAGTAAAATGGTGGTGGTGGATAATGATTGGGAGAATCATACACTGGTGTAGTTGGTGTGGGAGATGATTTGTGGAATGGAAAATCTGTTTCATGGAATGTTACATGTCTGCTAGTGAAAAGTTTATGGGTTGTGAGATTATAGAGAATGTATCCCTTTTGAGTGTCAGGGTAACCAATGAAGACTGAAGGGATGGCTCTAGCAGCAAATTTGTCATTGAGGTGTTGATGAGCAAAAGCTTTGCAGCCTATGACTCTGAGGTGTGTAAGGTCTGGGGGAGTACCATACAAGCATTCAAAAGGACTTTTGTTGTGAATGGGTTTGGATGGAAGTCTGTTAATGAGATAGGTTGCTGAAAGTATGCAGTGACCCCAAAAATGAGAGGGAAGGTTTGCTTGAAATTTCAAAGCTCTTGCTACTTCAAGTAGCTGTCTGTGTTTCCTTTCCACCCTAGCATTTTGCTGGGGTGTGTATGAACAAGAGGTTTGATGGATAATGCCATTGTGTTGAAAGAATGATGACAAAGATTGATTTAGAAATTCTGACCCGTTGTCACTTCTGACAATTTTGATTGTTTTATTGAATTGATTTTGGACATATGAATTGAAATTTTTGATTTGTGAAGTTGAATGATCTTTACTGGGTAAAAGATATGTCCATACTGCTCTTGAAAAATCATCTACAATGGTCATGAAATATTTACATTTATTGATGGTGGGATGCCTGTAGGGGCCCCAAATGTCAATATGTACAAGTTCAAATGGAGAGGAAGCATGTGAAGTGCTAACTGGAAAAGGAAGTGCATGTTGCTTAGCTAAAGGACAAATGTTACAACTAGAAATTGCTTCATTACACAGAGGTGAAAGTGACTTGATGTGTTTGAGTGTGGAGTTGGATGAGTGTCCTAATCTTGAGTGCCAGAGTAGAGTACTCCCATTGCTGCTAGCTGAACAGATTGTGGTGTTTGATGGTGAAGGCTGGTCTGGATAGATGATATAAAGTCCCTCACAAAGGTTGCCATGAGCAATCCTCTGTTGAGACCCTGAAAGTAACAAGAAAGGGATGTGAAAATGGCTGTTATGGACATCTGTTGTGTGAGTTTGCTTACAGACAACAAGTTGTAAACAAATGAGGGAATGTAAAATACATTTGTGAGTGTGATGTCTTTGTTGATTTTGACCTTTCCACAAGTTGTGACAGCCACAGTTTGGCCATTGGGTAAGGTGATGTGAATGGGTGGGTTACATGTAAATGTATCATGCATGATGGTTAAGGTAATACAAATATGGTCAGTGGCCCCACTATCTACTACCCAAGCAGCTTTGAACTTAATCATAATAGAAGCAATAAATTTGAATCTTCTAATAGTATGAGAGTTGATCATACCAGTGGGTGGATTGTTCTGGCATTGCTGCATCATCAACATGACTTGGTTGAGCTGGTTCTGCAATTGATCCATTCTTACAAACACAACATCATTTCCACTGGTAGAAGCAGCTTGACTGGTTTCTGGGGTGTTTGGATCTTGGTTTAGTACAGAGTTGATAGTCTTTGAGCCCTTTGTGTCCTTTGTTTCTGTGACATGTCTATACATTGGTGGCTTGTACTTGCCATGTAGGGGGTGACCAACAGGATAACCTTTCAACTTGTAGCATTCCTCACTGGTGTGACCTTCTTTCCCACAGTAAGTGCAATAAACCCCAGACTTGAAGTTGCTTCTCCTATTTGTGTTCTGTGGAGGCCCTGAGGTGTTGTATCTAGTAGTGTTTGTGTTATTGGTGTACCTAGTGTTCTGAGGTGAGTTTGAGTGTGCAGAAAAGGCTGTAGAACCTAAAGTCTTTGGTAAAATACCCTCTCTCTGCTTCTCTTCCTGTCTAATCATGCTATAGGCTTTGGCAACACTAGGTAGAGGCTGCATTAAAAGAATTTGACCTCTTATGTTTGAATAGCATTCATCTAAGCCCATTAGAAATTGTATTAGTCTCTTCCTTTGTTCCCTATCACCACTGTGTCTCCCATTCTCACAAACACAAGCACAACTACACAGATATGGTGCTTCTAGAGCATCATGTTCATCCCGAAGGCCTTTTAGCTTATGATAATAAACTTCTATAGTACTGTTTTGCTGTTTCAACTATACTATATCATTCACCAATTGATAGATTCTATGACCATCTAACTGAGCATAATGTTCATACAGTTCAGACCATAAAGCATATGCAGAATTCACAAAATTCAAGTTGTTACTTATCTGATCTGATATTGTGTTGAAAATCCAAGAAATGACCATATCATTTGTTCTTTCCCAAATTGCCCTTAGTTCTGAATCCACAGTTGGTTCTACATATTCACCATTAACAATCTTCAATTTGTTCTTAGCATTCAATGCTATTATCATACTTCTTTTCCAAGAGCTGTAATTCTCAGAACCTGTGAGCTTCTTGGATATCAAGATGAGACCAGGATAATCATTGGGATGGAGATATAAGGGATGATTGGGTGAGTTGATGTCAGTGGTAAGTGATGGTGTTGTTGTTAATGGTGGTTCTTGATTATTGTTGGAAGTTGTCATTTTTGAATGATTTTGTGATTATAAATGGTGATTTGAGTGATTCTTGATTGAAATGTTGGTTGTTTTATTGATTTTGATGGAGAATAGTGGTGAGTTTGATCGGAAAAAGTTGTTAGAGATGGCGGAGTTTGTTAGAAATGGTGGTGGGATGATGGAGTTTGTTACAACAGACCGCCTGAGTTAGTTACAGGCCACCGGAAGTGGTGGCTCTGATACCATAATGAGAGAATTGAAAGGAGAGGGAATTTGTGTGTGTGAAAATTAATTCTGTTATTGATTGAATGAATCTTATTACATGGAGGAATGACTATTTATAGTATATACAAGTTTGACTTTCTATACAAACTAACTTTGACTTCTACTTAACTACAAGCTATTACAAAACTTCATAACACTTTGTCTGTTCCTTTGTCGCTTTGGCTTGTTGTTGTTGAACACTGATTTTGAACTAGCCACACTGTTCACTGTTGGTGATGAGCCATTAAGTACAAAGAAAACTAATGCCATTGATCACGATTTATAAGAAACCAATGACATTTTACCAAATTCTAAACCGACTCAAATTATGAAATGTACCAAAAAACTAAATACCAAATTTACCGAATATCCCTTAGAGTTTAAGTCGCTTTTATAACACCGGCACGAAATCAGTTGCAAGAATGTTGATAAGATGAGTAGGCTCTTAAAACTTTCATTTTTCATTTCTTCATCCGTGTAAATCTTAACTAAGTTACTATAATTTATGGTTTCTATATGAAACAGAAAAGGAGATATGGCAAGAAGTGTATGCAATTATCAATATGAGACTGGGCATATTGATGAAAAATAAATAAATAAAAATGACACAACTATTGTTATATTTTTATATTTGCTAATGTTGGTATTATATTTGCTCAATTTAAAAAGTTCATTAATAAAGATAGGATTCTAAAAACATTATAGAGTCATATAAACTAGAACTAAAAATTAATTATTTTTGCATTTTTTTTAGTATTGTGGATATAAAAATTAAAAACTAAAACCTAATAAAGTCATATCCCTTTTATCGGTTCAATTGAATATAAGATCAAAATTGGACAATTATCTATCAAAGATGTTATGAAAATTATAGATATGTATAGAACCGGTTCGACCCGGTGGTTGAACCGGTGACCAGGTGAACTTGTGGCTTGACCGGGTCAATTAAAAAAATAGGGTATTAAAATATTGGGTTAACTCAATCACGTTTGCTAAAAAAAATTATGTGCGTTTAAAAGTTTAAAATTTGTTTTTTTAATCGTTGCTAACTGTACTGGTTACAATCAAACTTTTTCATTTGACTATAAAGTTAAATAGACAATTACTCGTATAACGACGACGATTTATAGTACCGTTAATATGTTTGTGAGTATATTTCTTTTACATATGGGTGTCGGTGAAAGTGATGAAAGTTTGTAGACAAATTGTCGTTAAATATTTAAATAATTATAATAGATTTTATTATCTTTTCGAAATAAAGTTATTTTAACCCACTGTCTTTTGAGTTTTTAAGTTTTTAAATAAGACAAAAGTTTGACAATTTTTTTAACATGTAGTAAAGATGAGATCCCCAGAAGATGATGAAAGTGATCAATAACCTAACATTTTGGACTAGAGTCACACTGATATAATGTTGTGTTTAGTTCAACTTTTATATTGTTGTTTAACTTTAAATTGATAAAATATATGTTGCTTTTTTAATTCCGTCACAAAAAATATGAGTTTAATTTAAACGTACGCGATTTAATAAATTTTAGCAAAGATTGATCAAAATCTCAAAGTGACGAAATAGGCGAAGACCCATGACGTCAATGAAAAGCTGGAAGTTGCACTAACGAAATGATAGCCTATCTAGCGCAATTATTTCTGATAACGTATAGAACCTTCAGTATATTTGGCTAAGGCCCATACACTCCAGAATCGATCCAAACAGGAGCTCAACAAGGACAAAGGCTAACAAAAGGCCTGGGAAATACTTCCTCAGACAACATCAAGACAACGCCTGCCTGACAAATGTGTCCAGGCGAAAGGTACGCATGGCAAATCTCGCCAGGACCGTTCGGACGAGCATCAAGACAACTTTACTGGAACCTTCAATTGCCTCTTTGACGATCTTATTTTCTTATTCGACATTATAAAGTGAGAGAAACAGATGAATTCAAAAACTAGGGTTTCAAAATCCCAAAAAAAGCAAAATTTGAACGGTTAAAAACGTGTAATCTATTAGTTATTGACTATGATTTTGGACCATAAGCACCCGTAAATTGTAAAAGATAACCTACTTTAAGAATTTATTTGAATAACTGAAAGATATATGTACTGCTGGAGCGTGTATCGATAATAAGTTTATGAACATCAGGACGAGTGAGTTTGTGATCATGATGACTATTTTATTGTTCTTCACCAATTTCTTAAACATAAAATATCAAGGGGTTTGCTTCTTTGATGTCACGTTCTAAGCGTCATAGCCATTTTGCGCCATCTTGATTGTTCAATAACCACGTGTCGAATGTTGACTACTGCTTCAGATGTAAAGTGATCTGTTACGACACTAATTTCTATTGCTAAATACAAAGTTATATATAGTTTGAGTCGAAGCTTTTAAGTTCTTTTGGAAATAGAATGCATATATGCATAAAGTGAGCTTTTTAGGGTAGCTTAATAGTTGATTTTTATACGTAGTTGTACGTTTTCACTAATAAATTGTTATTTTGTCCAGGCATGGATTTTATCTATGGAGAATTTATGAGCAGCACATATCAAAAGCTTTAGGGGAAGAGTGAGAGTAGTCAAAGTGAAATGTTTGTGTCGATTGCTATCTCAAAAATCGACTTACTATACTCTAACATACTAAAAATGTTTGGAATAATTCATGGTATTTCTTGTTTGTTTTACAGTGATCTTCATTGAGGGTGCATGGATGCAATTCGAGACATGTTTATTGTGAAAAAAACACTATGTTAAACTGTTGGATCTTTAAGTTTTTCTTTTGTGGTTATATTTGGTATTTCTAATTAGCAATTTAGCATGATACAAAAAAATATTATGCTATACAGAATGTTAGCTAATGCAATTATAAGTAATGTGTTAGATCTTTCCTGATGCAAATTTGTAGGTTTTGAATTTACTGCAGTCTGCAGCCGTATATTTTGTGAAATTGTTGAGTTGTTCTATAAATATGTTTGTATAAGTAATAGCCGTATGGTTGCTAATTCTTAATTTAAACATATACATCAACGAGGACCTTTATATGGGATTTGTGATTTTACGTGAAATATTTGTGGTTACACAAACATTCTCTAGATTTAACTACAGAGACTATTTATGTAATTTTTTGTCACGCAAATATCCGCAGATATAACCTAGGAATTATGTTTGTAATCGCAAGTGTTCTATACAAACAATCCCTAGATTTAACCTATGAAATGTAGGGACTCTTTTTTTGCAAAACACGTAATCCCAAGGGACGTTTATGCAATTGTTACATAAACGGTCCTTAACTCTAACTCAGGGACTGTTTATGTAATTGAGAGTTAATGGTAGAGATTTTTTTTNTTTTTTTTATTATTTTTTTTTTTTGCTTTTTTCAAAACTATATGTGTAATCGTAAGTAAACTACAAGGACTATTTTTGTCAATTTTAGTTAAATGTTTATGTAATTGAGAGTTTTTATTTTATTTTATTTTATTTTTTAGAACAACATCACGATTGAAATCCGAGCCCCGAGTTAAACCATCCAAACGGGCAGGCCCCGGGACCCAAACCACTAGGAGAGACCCGCAAAGGGAAACCCCTAGAACTCACGGCTTCGCACTAGGAGGAAAATCCGGATTTTCTTTGTCTTTTGTGAGACTCGAACACGGGGAAACCCCCTCCCCAAACTATAGAAGGAACTCAAGTGGCCAATTGAGAGTTAGTGATTATGGTAAAGACATTTTTTGCCTTTTTTCAAAGACTATGTGTGTAATCGTAATTAAATTAAAGAGACTATTTTTGCCAATTTTAATAAGTGTTTACTATTCGGCGAATAGTGAACATTTCACAAATGTTTATATCGAAAATATGCATTGCTACATGATAAAATAACATAACAAGACAATCAAATATTAACTTGTCTTTTATCCGCTGTTCTAAAAAAAAAAAAAAAAAAAATTAACTTGTCTTTCATACATAGGAAATTTAGGGTCGGTTTGTTATGGACATTTAGTTTCATAACATGGCCCTCATGATAAGTTAGGTAACGAGTGTTCTTGTTTTGATTGGAGTCAAAAGATGTCCAAATCCATTCATCAGTAGGCTGTGTTTAGCTACGTGTTTATGAGGGCTTATAAGAGATTGAGCTTTAAAGTAAACTAGTTTATAAAATAAGTTTTATTTGTAACACAACCTTATAAAAGCTTTTATAAGCTATATGCATCTATAAGCCCAAACCGATTGAAACAGGCTTATGAGAGATTATAGGAGCTTATAGTTATTCAAATCGTTACAATAATAATAGATTAACTCGCAAATACTTGAAATATGTTGAAATATGTGTGAATTGATTTGATATATTTTTAGGTGATTTTACTATAACAATCTTGAGCTCCTGCAAATTCGCAAAACAATTTAATAAAAAAATAAACTTAAGTTTTCAGCTTATAATACAAGCTCCGCCCCAGCTCCGACCTCAACTCAGTTCGCCAAGCAAACCCGTAGTTGACCAGTATAACATTTCTCACACACCATTTATTAATTTGGAGGAATTACATACATCGCCGATAAAACCTTGTTAATTACGTATTTCCCCGAAAAAAATTTAAAATAACAAATATACTCACTTGTAACCATTTTCCTAACATATTTACCCATTCAAATATTCAATCGCATTTATCATAAACAAACTAAGAATATGACCTTTGTACCCTTTTAGTGTCATCTCCGATAAAACTTCAAGCTATCAAATTTTCGTATTTATACATCTTTGTCACCAGCCAGTCTTGAATCTCATGAAATTAAAACAACCGAACAAAAAAGAAATCTACAAGGATTGCGTATAGAAATCTAAAAGTATTCATCTAATTTCCAAAAGGTACCAGAGTGACGTGTGATTTATTAACTTTTCTAATCAACTCATATTCATAAACAAAAGAAGAATGCCTTGCCAGATTAATCCATTTTCAGTTTCGCAATGACCCTATCGACATGAATGAACTACTTATAGATAAATTTATTAAGAATACTTGCATTGTCAAAAAAACAATGAACACGTTGGGTTGCGACATGCATAATCAGCTTTTTGGAACTTATTTGTTTAGTAATTGATTTAGATATGGCGGCAGAAAAAGAAGATGGCGTCAAAATGATATTGTTTAGGGGCTCAAATCCAGGGTTATTAGAGGGGTATAATTGTCTTAGTAAAAAATTAGATCAAAATGGGTATTTTTGTTATTTTAAGATGGGAAAAGCTAACAAAAGCCCTAAGGGCCGTTAATAACAACAAATTTTTCAAAAATTCTTCACATATTCAGAAACATGCTCTACATTTTTCGCTAATATGACCAATGTAATTAAGAAGGTTTTAGTGGGGATGTATGTAATACTCCATATTAATTTTTGTGTATATCTCTTTCGCCTGAATACACATACAAAATATTTTACTATTACATAATCAATTTTTCTTTAATCTCTCCTACTTATTTTGAAAACCAATACCTGTTAAGAGTCTTACTTACATACCAAATGCACCCTGAGGCACAAAGATAAATAGCGTACAAAGCTATTTATATAGTGACACTCTTTTCATGCATAGATAATCAATTAAAACACAAAATATCAAAAGCGCATTCGCAGTTTTAACATGGCTCCGAGCTTCGGTGATGAGAATTCACTTACCAACTTCGTCGTGAAAGAAGGCAATGGTGTCAAAGGCCTGGTAGACTCAGGCCTTATGGAGGTACCAAGTCGGTACATCCAACCACCACACAACCGAATCAGCAAGCAACACACAACCGCGTCAATTGATCAAAGCATGACCATCGATCTTTCAGAACTTGACGGTCCTAACGATGACCAGGTGGTCAAGTCCATTGCTCATGCTGCTGAAACTCTAGGCTTTTTCCAGGTGGTGAATCATGGTGTGCCATTGGAACTCTTGGATTCGCTCAAAGTTGCAGCCCACCAGTTTTTCAACCAGCCAGTCGAGAAAAAGGCGGTGTATCTCAAGGGGGTGAGTCCTAGTCCCATGGTCAAGTATGGAACAAGCTTCAATCCTGATAAAGAAAAGGCTTTGGAGTGGAAAGACTATGTTAGCATGATATACACAAATGATGATGATGCTCATATGTTTTGGCCTAATGAATGCAAGTAAGGATACTTAACTTTTCAGATATAGAGCCTAATTGATTTGTTTGTTAGTTTAGTTAAGATTTTTATTTAAAGTTTCGCGGGGTCATTGTCATCCACACGGCCTACGTTGTCTATCATATTCTAATTGTAATTAAGTACGCAGTTATTTTCTAATCTAGCTATATGTGTTATTATACTTTCTCTGTGTGTTTGTATTTTTGTAGGGAAGTGGCACTCGAGTTCATAAAGACAACAAATCAAATGGTGCAAAGGCTATTCCAGGCACTCATCACGAGCCTTGGAGTAAAACTAGACGACTCAAGATTCGACGAACTTATAGGTTTCAGGATGGTCAACATGAACTACTATCCAGCCTGTCCTAACCCTGATCTAACCGTTGGTGTCGGGAAGCACTCAGATATGGGCACGCTAACCGTGCTTCTACAAGATGGCATTGGTGGATTATATGTTAAAAAGGGTGATGATTCGTCACCAGGAAGCGAAGAATGGATTGGGATTCCACCCGCCCATGGTGCTTTGGTCATCAACGTTGGTGATACACTACAAGTTAGTAAAATTTCATACTATAACTAACTTAAATATGCACTTGCAAAGACAAATGTACTAAACTTTGGGTTTTGGTGCTTATGTTAGATTTTAAGCAATGGGAGGTACAAAAGTGCAGAACACCGAGTGCGAACCACAAGTGTTGAGTCAAGAGTGTCGATCCCAATATTCACTGCACCCTTGCCTAAGACAAAAATTGGACCGTTGGCTGAGCTGGTGGCTCGAGACGGGATAGCTCGATCTAGAGAATTATTATTTGAAGAGTACATGAACAATTTCTTTGCGAATACTCATGATGGAAAGAAGTCCCTTGATTTTGCATCTACTACTTGATAGCAAATATCTCATGAAGCTTTTCATAGGCCTCCTATTAATGTTAATGGATTTCCTGTGTGTTTTTCTACGTAATAAAAGGCTTTATATTAATGTGAACCTGTAAGTGTTTGCTACTAAAAAAGAACTCTGTTTCTCATGTTTCCTATATGTATCGTCCATGATTCATCTAATACATGCAGTTTTGAAATTTATGTACTTGGTATAATCGACCTCTCGAATTCAAGTTGTTTTGTCGAGCATAGTTCTGTTGGATAATTGAAGCTAGTTTACCCAAAGTCATACATGCGCAACCAAATAATTTCCCTGCTCGAATTGCAAAGTTAATTACTTGTATGAATATGTTATATTTTAATCAAACACATGAAAATGTTAAAAAGTAAGATAAGCACACAAAGTAAGACTGTGGAAAAACAAATCGAAAGTAAGGTTAAGGGCAAAATACCTATTAATGTACTATACTTGCTACAAATGTTACTTTCGTGTATTGAACAAATTTTTTTCTTTATATGGGTACTGAACTTTCATTTTTTAGTCTTTTTAATGCATTTTGTGACATTTTTGCCCCTGAATTTTTAATAATTTGAGGGGCAAAAACGTCACAAAGTACATCAAAAATACCAAAAAATTAAAGTTTAGTACCCATATAAAGAAAAAAAATTGTTCAGTACACGAAAGTAAAATTTGTGGCAAGTATGATGCATTTTGAAGGAATTTGCCCGTTGTTAAAAGAGACACATAATCGACCTACATTAGAATACAATCTGTTATATAATAAAGAAAAAAGAAAAAAAAACTGAGAAAATACGTATTTGACACAATCAGATTAGACCAATTGAAGAAATTTCAAAATCGAGTCTTCGTGTTCACTATTTGAAAATCAAAATTATATTGGCATGATCAAAATTGGTAACGGTGAGAACACTTCTTTTTGGGATGATACTTGGTTAGGCGAGGTTGCTTTTAAAGTTCTATATAAGAGGTTGTATGCTTTAGAGACTCGTAAGTTAATTAGCGTGGCTGAGAAATTGGGCATCCTTCTTTTCTTTGATTCATTCGTTTCGTCGCCTGCCAAGAGGCGGTGTTGAACAGGAGCTTCTTGACCTGCTTAGTTCGAACATTGCTGATATTGTACTCCCAAATATGGTTGATCGATGGTGCTGGAATTTAGAGGGTTCAGGTGAGTTTTCGGTCAAATCCTCTCGTATTTTGATTGAAGACAAAATTCTGCCTAAAGACGAAGTTTCCACGAGGTGGATTAAAGCTATTCCCATCAAGGTTAATGTTCATGCTTGGAAGGTTTGCTTGGATAAAATGCCTACTAGAGTAAATCTTTCGCTAAGAGGAGTTGACATCCCATCGATTACATGTCCTCTTTGCAACTCGGCTGCGAAATCTACTTTTCATATTTTTTTTCTCTTGTCCTTTGGCTCGTCAAATATGGAGAAAAATCTTGCTTTGGTGGGAGTTCGATGTTATGGTCTTTAACTCTTACAATGAGTGGCTTATTTGGCTCGTCAATATTCGTTTGTCTAAGCATTTGAAGGAGTTTCTTGAAGGTATTTGTTACGTGATGTGGTGGCTTATTTGACGGTTTAGAAACCAATTGTTGTTTGGTCACTCTCAACAAAGGAGAGTTTCTTTTTGACGACGTAGTGCAAATGTCCTACATGTGGATTAGTAGTAGTTCTAAGTCTAAGATAATTGGGTCTCTTGGATAAAAAAATCTCAATTGTGTTGGTTTATATCTTTTCTAGCTACTTACTAGTGTTTTAATACAAATTATGCCGTTAAAATAAAAAAATAAAAAATTGGTATGATCAAACTCTTAATAAATTCTATTTCGATGTAGAAAAGAAACTATAAATATTTGGGTGTAAATTAACTCTAAAAAAACTTTTAAAAATGTAATTAGTTAAACTTAAACTTAAATGGTTAAATTTTAAATAACGTTATATTTTGATTGGCTAATTGATTTACGGTTAAGCCCAAAACTTTATAAAAGTTTCTAACGTTAAATATACTTTTGTGGACATAAAGTATAAAATTATAAGTCTCTAAATTTCTAGTAACTTTATTTATATAAAAATACCTCATAAACTTTATATTGTTTTAAAGAATAACATTTATTATTATTGTTGTTGTTATTTATAAATATTATTGTCATTATTAGACTAAATCAAAATATATGAACAAGATCATAAATATCAAAATGACAACACGGGTTACTATAATACATGAGATTGTACATACATAAATGACTCATATGATTTCTCTTTAAAGTTTAGTTAAGGATCATTGTCTTTAGCGAACTTTATGTAAGTTGAAATGAAGACCTAAAATTTTTTAGCCATTCAATTAAACACGACATTTATGTTAATACCACTTATGTCAATACACTGTGCATGCACTATTGTCTAAACCTAGTTCCTTATAATATATAAACATTATGTAGTGAAAGATGAGATAGTATTGATAAAAAAATTTCTAAAGATCGAACCCTCACATTTCATTTAACTTTCATCATTGGCTCAAATTACATTTGGTTTCTACACTAGAGGGGAAATTTTGTCATAAAGCCAAAAATTCACGAAACCCATTTCATTCTCCATCAAAAAGTTAGTGTTTTGATTTTCACAAATATATAATCGAACTAATTGTTGAAATGTATTTTGGCCTGGATAAATGTTGGAGGACTAATGTTGCCATTTTACATTTCAGGTTTTGCCTTGTTACAAGTTTTGTGGTTGGATGCTTAGAAGTGAAAAGATGAAGGGGTGGAGTGCAACATTGAAGAGTTATATGCTGCTAGGGTTCTCTCTCACACACACACACCCGTTACACTCTTTTTGTTCTCTTCTTGTGATAGCCGTTTTCCTGTCTCATCCATGGAAAACGACTCTTGAGTGTGGTGTCTATATATTGCTGCTCTCTCTTCTTACTTATAGATCATCCAAATATTTCTTACTTAGTTCTTTGTATTTTTTTGTGGTATCCTTGATTGAGATCAAGTCTTATATTGGCTGTTTGAGAACAGTTTGGTTTGTAAACTTTTTTATCTAAGTGGTCAGATTCAGTTTTCCTACATGGTATCAGAGCCAGGTTGCTCTAAAAAATTATTTTGAAAAAATTAGGGTTTGGGTAATTTGGGGCTTTTACATTTTAAAGGTTCCAGTGGTCGATTAAGTTCCTTAATCGATAGAATTGGTGATATTTGCTTTGATTGTAAGTGGTTCTGGTGATTTGCCCTAATTTGAAAATTAGGGTTTGGTGGATCTTGGTTGGTGGATCTGGGTTCGCTGTGTATATCTGCTATATCCCTAGACTAAGTGAATCTAGGGTGTAGTAGGTTTGGTTCCGCTGCTGCTTTGCTTTGCTTTGCGTACTCTGTAACACCTCTCACGCCTTTATTTTTTCTTGCAATTTATCTACCTTGTTTAGATTGATGGGGAGTAGGATGTGAGAGATTGTTGAAGTTGTTTGTTGGTATTGGTTATTTTCTGTTCTTTCTTTGCTAGTAGATAAAGCCCTTGACCTGCCACCTTGAGTGGTAAGGAAGCCTGGGAACTTCTTTCTTCCCTTCTTATTTATCTATTTAGTTTGATTGTGTGCTTGCTTGGTTCATTATGTCTTTGCATAATAGTACTCCACCTGCCTCTGTTCAGAATTCTGATGCAGAGGAAGATGATGCTTTACCTGTTACTCTTATTAGTAAACTTGATATCAGTCATCCTCTACACTTACATCCTAATGACTCTGCTACATTAACTGTTATATCTATAAAATTGAAAGGAACTGAAAATTACAATGTGTGGTCTTGTGCTATGCTCTTAGCTCTTGAAGGCAAAAATAAAACTGGTTTTATAGATGGTTCTTGTAGGAGGTCTAATACTGATGATGTGTTAGGAAGACAATGGGACAGAGTTAATGCTATTGTTTTGGGTTGGATCTTGAATTCTATATCTGAAGAGTTGTTTCTAGGACAAATTTTCTCAAAAAAAGCCTCTGATGTTTGGACTGAGTTAAAAGAAACCTTTGATAGAGTTAATGGATCTGTTACTTTTAACTTGCATCATAAAATTAACTCATTATCTCAAAATGGCTCATCTATTGCTGAATATTTTAATAAGTTAAGTACTTTGTGGAAACAATTTGATGCTCTTGTTAAACTCCCTAGATGTACTTGCCATGCTGCTGATGACTTTAAGAAACATAATCAGTTAATGAAGTTAATGCAATTTTTGATGGGTCTTGATGATTCTTATATGCAAATTAGAAGCAACATTCTGTCTAGAGACCCATTGCCTGATGTTAAAGGTGCTTTTGCCATTATCTCTAGTGAGTAATCTCATAGAGCTGTGGTTTCTGGTTCATCAGGGACTGGGGTCTCTCAAAGATCTCAGTCTTCTGTTTTCCAATCTAATGTGCCTGCTGGAGGGAGTTCACAGAGGCCTCAAACCTCTAGGAATTCTTTCAGACCTAGTAATGCTTCTAGGACTAATAACAATGGGAACAATAGGGCTGCTGGAGGTTCTAATCTTGTCTGTGAGCATTGTGGTTTTAATGGGCACACTGTGGATAGATGTTTTAAAGTTATTGGGTACCCTGCTAATTGGGAAAAAAGAAACAACAATACTAGAAATTTTTCAAACCAGGGAACTCAAAATTTTAGCAAGAGGTTTATTAATAACAACTCTGTTGGAACTAGCTCTCTTTCAAATCTTTCGGATGATCAAATTTCTAGACTTTTATCCCTTATCAAAGATACCTCTGTCAATGATGAAGAAAAGGGCAAAGGGGTACATGCCAATATGGCAGGTATTGTTTTTAACAACAAGTTTTTTAATCAAAATTTCCAAAGATTTTTTTGTAACAACAGTAAGACCAGGTCTGCACTTGTTGCAACTGGTATTATTGTTGACTCTGGTGCAAATCAGCATTTAACTTACACTGATAAGTCTTTGGTTAATGTTCTAGATATTTCCAACCTTGGAATAAAAGTCTCACACCCAAATGGAACTGAGGCTTTGATTACAAAAGTTGGAAATATGGTTCTAACCAAAAACTTAACCTTGTATGATGTGCTGGTTGTTCTTGAATATTGTGTGAGTCTCATGTCTGTTCACAAGGTTGCTAGAGATAGCAAATTTGTCATTGCCTTTGATGAATCTAAGTGCTATGTGTTACCTCAGGATTTGAAGGGAATGAATGTTCTGGGGATTGGTAAACAAAAGGATGGGTTATATTATTTTGATGGAGATCAAGGTAGTAACCTAACTGTTAAAAATTTTAAGTCTAGCTGCTTCTTATCTAAATATTTGTGGCATTGCAGGCTTGGTCATCCTTCTGACCAAGTTCTAAAGGTTTTAAACAAAGATATTAAGTTTGATAACACAATTAATGTGGAAGTTTGTGAAATTTGTCAAAAGGCTAAACAAACCAGAGAACCTTTTCTTTTGAGTAAGCATAAGACCTCTATGCTTGCAAACCTTGTCCATCTTGACCTTTGGGGTCCCTATCGGGTTACTAGTAAAGAAGGATATAGGTATTTCCTGACCATTGTTGATGACTACACCAGGGCTGTTTGGGTGTACCTGATTAGGGCTAAAACTGAAGTGTTTGATTGTGTTTATGCCTTTTTTAATTTGATCAAAAATCAATTCAAGAAAACTGTGAAAATTTTTAGAAGTGATAATGGTATAGAATTTGTTAATCATAAGTTTAATGAGTTTTGCATCACTAATGGCATAATACATCAGACTTCTTGTGCTTACAATCCCCAACAGAATGGGATTGTGGAAAGGAAACATAGGCATCTGCTTAATGTTGCCAGATTCCTTCTGTTTCAGGGGGGAATTCCTTTGAATTTATGGTCTGAGTGTATTCTTACTGCTTGTTACCTTATTAACAGGTTGCCTTCTTCAGTGCTGAATGGGAATTCTCCTTATAATATGGTTTTTAATAGAAAATGCTCCTTAAATCACTTAAGAGCTTTTGGTTGTCTATGTTTTGCTACTGTGCTTAATAATCATGATAAGTTCAGTAGCAGATCTGAAAAATGTATGTTGGTTGGCTACGCTTCTTTTAAAAAATGATATAAACTTTTCAGTCTTGAAAGGAAACAGTTTTTGTACTCAAGAGATGTTGACTTCTTTGAAAATATGTTCCCTTTTAAGACTGATTCTGTGATTGAGACTTGTCAAGATCTGGATCATATAAACTTTTTTGATAAGGTGGTGTATGAGGATCTTGACATACCCTATGATGAAAAGAATATAAATGATAAACTATCTGGTGATGGAAACAAACATGCTAACTCTCCTAGTGTTAGCAAGAATTCTTTTCTTGATGGCAGTCCCACAATTGACCCTTTTGAGGATGAGTTGGNTGAAAGGAAACAGTTTTTGTACTCAAGAGATGTTGACTTCTTTGAAAATATGTTCCCTTTTAAGACTGATTCTGTGATTGAGACTTGTCAAGATCTGGATCATATAAACTTTTTTGATAAGGTGGTGTATGAGGATCTTGACATACCCTATGATGAAAAGAATATAAATGATAAACTATCTGGTGATGGAAACAAACATGCTAACTCTCCTAGTGTTAGCAAGAATTCTTTTCTTGATGGCAGTCCCACAATTGACCCTTTTGAGGTTGAGTTGGGGCATCCTCAGGGTTCCAATGGTTCTGCCCTTGAAAATGAGGTGTCTGCAACACTTGAGAATGAAAATGCACATTCTGAGGGTACTTTTCAAAATAGTCCAATCACAAAATCTCAAACAAATTTGCAAAATCAACCTGTTAGAAGATCTGAAAGATCTTCTGTTTTTCCAAACAAGTATAATGATTGTGTGGTTAACTCCAAAGTTAGATATGGTCTTGAAAAATTTGTTAGCTATGCCAATCTTAGTTCTGAAAACTTTTGCTTTACAACAAAATTAAACAAGCTTTCAGAACCAAAAAACTATTGGGAAGCCAGCAAAGTTCAGCACTGGAAAGAGGCAATGAATACAGAAATGGATGCTTTATATGAAAATGACACCTTTGAGATTGTTGAATTGCCTTGTGGAAGAAAGGCTATTGGTTCTAAATGGGTTTATAAGATTAAATACAAGTCTAATGGAGAAATTGATAGATTTAAGGCTAGACTTGTTGTCCAGGGTTTTAGTTAAAAGGAAGGTGTTGATTTTGATGAAACCTTTTCCCCTGTGGTTAAAATTGTCACTATTAGATGTGTTATTAACTTGGCTGTTCAACAATCTTGGCCCATTTTTCAACTGGATGTCAATAATGCTTTTTTGTATGGTGACCTTGAGGAAACTGTCTATATGAAACTACCTCCAGGTTACTATGATGAAAATGACAACAGAGTGTGTAGACTTAAAAAATCTTTATATGGCTTAAAACAGGCACCAAGGCAATGGAATGCCAAACTTTCTAGTACTTTACTTGAAAATGGTTTTGTGCAAATTAAAAGTGGTTATTCATTGTTTACTAAGAATGATTCAGGAGTGTTTGTTGCCTTGCTTGTGTATGTTGATGATATTATTATCACTGGTAACAATATTAATGCTATTGAAGATTTCAAAAGGTACCTTAAGACCAAGTTTCAGATAAAAGACCTAGGCAAACTCAAATATTTTTTGGGCATTGAGGTTATTGAAACTAAAAGTGGAGTTTGCTTATCACAAAGGAAATACTGCCTAGATCTATTATCTGAGTTTGGTCTTCTTGCTTGTAAACCTTCTGCTATTCCTCTTGAACAAAGTGTGTATATTACTTCTGAACCTACTGACACAGATCCTTTACTTGATAATATCACTGAGTATCAAAAACTTATTGGTAAATTGATTAACTTAATTCACACTAGGCCTGATATATCCTATGCTGTACACTGCCTGAGCCAATTTATTCATTCCCCTTTAAGGTCTCATTTGAAAATTGCCTTAAAGGTGTTGAGGTATTTGAAAGGTTCACCAGGTATGGGTGTACATATAGTTAAGAGTTCTGAGAATTTCATGAATGCTTTTGTAGATGGAGATTGGGCTAAGTGTGTGGTTACAAGAAAATCAGTTACTGGATTTTGTGTTAGTCTCAATGGTTCTATGATTTCTTGGAAAAGCAAAAAGCAGAATACCTTCTCAAAGTCTTCTGCAGAAGCTGAGTACAGAGCCTTAGCTTCTGTGACTTCTGAGATTGTTTGGATCCTTAAAATTCTCAAGGATCTTAACTGGGAACATTTTATGCCTGTAAAAGTTTTCTGTGACAGTCAAGCAACAATTAAGATTGCTGCTAATCCTGTCTTCCATGAGAGGACTAAACATTTAGAGATTGATCTCCATTTTGTAAGGGAAAAAATCCTAACTGGTGTTATTGAAACTGCAAAAGTTCACACTGCTGATCAAACAACAGATATTTTTACAAAAGGACTTGATAGAATTCAACATCTTAAAATGGTTTCCAAACTGGGAATGTTTGATGTCTTCCAGGCCAAAATTCAGGGGGGATGTTGAAATGTATTTTGGCCTGGATAAATGTTGGAGGACTAATGTTGCCATTTTTACATTTCAGGTTTAGCCTTGTTACAAGTTTTGTGGTTGGATGCTTAGAAGTGAAAAGATGAAGGGGTGGAGTACAACATTGAAGAGTTATATGCTGCTCGGGTTCTCTCTCTCACACACACACCCGTTACACTCTTTTTGTTCTCTTCTTGTGATAGCCGTTTTCCTGTCTCATCCATGGAAAACGACTCTTGAGTGTGGTGTCTATATATTGCTGCTCTCTTTTCTTACTTATAGATCATCCAAACATTTCTTACTTAGTTCTTTGTATTTTGTTGTGGTTTCCTTGATTGAGATCAAGTCTTATATTGGCTGTTTGAGAACAGTTTGGTTTGTAAACTTTTTTATCTAAGTGGCCAGATTCAGTTTTCCTATACTAATCATCAAATAGACTTAGAAAACATTCGAACATTGTTAATTTCATCATAAATTTTCGTTCTTAGTCATAAAATTTCAAAATTAGGGACCAATTTTGATTTTGTTGCTAGGATATTGGTTCGAAATTATCAATTAACAAAATATTAGTTAGATAAGGACGATAATTTTATTTTGAACAACGAAAATCAGGTTATTGATGGCAAGAATCATGTTGCTAACAAAAATTGGGTTATTGATGAAGAAAATTAGGTTATTGAAAAAACAGATGCAAATCTGGATCTTGAAAAAGATGTTGCTACTATTACAGGTAAAATCACATGTGAGTATGCTTGAATGGTAAAATCGCATGTGATTAAATTAAAAAATCACATGTGTTTATTTTAAAATTCACGTGTGATTGTAACCAAAAGTATTGCAGATTACTTGAACGCATAATGAGGTATTAGGGGGTCATGTGAAAAGACAATATTGCCCCATTCATTGATATTTATCGTAATACAGTTAGATTTTAATTTAAAACTAGTTATAATCTACACCCGAGTAAAATAGACTTGATGGTTGATATTCTGACCTTCAAAAAATTAGTGAAACTAAAAGAATTTTGATCTACATAGTGCTCAAAGCTTTTGTAGGGATTTTTAACTTGTGTCACTAGGGCACAAAGTTTTAATCATCAAACGAACTTAAATTACCATATTTATATGTTGGTCGATGTTTGAAAGTTTCCTTAATTTGTTATGTTTATCAAATTTATCATTATTTTATGTAGAAATAAATTTATTTAAAGAAATAAATATGTTTATTCAATAATCTAAATTTGTGCAATCATGATACAAGTTAGAAAACCCAAGATAGAATACAACGTATGTGATAAGATATAATTATGAAAATAGATTACACAATATCTTAAACAATAAAACACTAAAGTACTAAAC
>LBNU01011574.1:25446-44351 GCA_014162995.1 Artemisia annua | reverse complement strand
TTTTTTTTTTTTTTTCTTTTTTTTTTTTTTTTTTTTTTTTTTTTTCTCTCTCTAAAATAAATTTTTTTTAGCCAAACAAAGTTTCTTTTTTTTAAGTTTTTAAATAAATAAAAAGTTTGACTTTTTTTTTTTAATTTTTAGTAAAGATAAGATCCCAAGATGATGAAAGTGATAAATAACCTAACATTTTTGACTATAGTCACACTAATATAATGTTGTGTTTAGTTCAACTTTTATATTGTTGTTTAACTTTAAATTGATTAAATATATGTGGCTTTTTTTAATTTCGTTAAAAAAAATGCCTAGTTTTTAATTCAAATGTACACGATTTAATAAATTTTAGCAAAGATTGATCAAAATCTCAAAGTGATGAAATAGACGAAGACACATGACGTCAATGAAAAGCTGAAGTTGCACTAATGAAATGATAGCCTATTTTAGCGCAATTATTTCTAATAGCGTATAGGATCTTCAGTCAATTTGGCTAAGGCTCATACCTTCCAGAATCGACCCAAACATGAGCCCAACAAGGCCAAAGCCTAACAAAAGGCATGGGAAATACTTCTTCAGGCAACATCCAAGACAATGCCCGCCTGACAAACGTGTCCAGGCAAACGGTAAATTTTAATAAGTTAAGTACTTTGTGGAAACAATTTGATGCTCTTGTTAAACTCCCTAGATGTACTTGCCATGCTGCTGATGACTTTAAGAAACATAATCAGTTAATGAAGTTAATGCAATTTTTGATGGGTCTTGATGATTCTTATATGCAAATTAGAAGCAACATTCTGTCTAGAGACCCATTGCCTGATGTTAAAGGTGCTTTTTCCATTATCTCTAGTGAGTAATCTCATAGAGCTGTGGTTTCTGGTTCATCAGGGACTGGGGTCTCTCAAAGATCTCAGTCTTCTGTTTTCCATTCCAATGTGCCTGCTAGAGGGAGTTCACAGAGGCCTCAAACCTCTGGGAATTCTTTCAGACCTAGTAATGCTTCTAGGACTAATAACAATGGGAACAATAGGGCGGTTCTAATCTTGTCTGTGAGCATTGTGGTTTTAATGGGCACACTGTGGATAGATGTTTTAAAGTTATTGGGTACCCTGCTAATTGGGAAAAAAGAAACAACAATACTAGAAAATTTTCAAACCAGGGAACTCAAAATTTTAACAAGAGGTTTATTAATAACAACTCTGTTGGAACTAGCTCTCTTTCAAATCTTTCGGATGATCAAATTTCTAGACTTTTATCCCTTATCAAAGATACCTCTGTCAATGATGAAGAAAAGGGCAAATGGGTACATGCCAATATGGCAGGTATTGTTTTTAACAACAACAAGTTTTTTAATCAAAATTTCCAAAGATTTTTTTGTAACAACAGTAAGACCAGGTCTGCACTTGTTGCAACTGGTATTATTGTTGACTCTGGTGCAAATCAGCATTTAACTTACACTGATAAGTCTTTGGTTAATGTTCTAGATATTTCCAACCTTGGAATAAAAGTCTCACACCCAAATGGAACTGAGGCTTTGATTACAAAGGTTGGAATATGGTTCTAACAAAAAACTTAACCTTGTATGATGTGCTGGTTGTTCCTGAATATTGTGTGAGTCTCATGTCTGTTCACAAGGTTGCTAGAGATATCAAATTTGTCATTGCCTTTGATGAATCTAAGTGCTATGTGTTACCTCAGGATTTGAAGGGAATGAATGTTCTGGGGATTGGTAAACAAAAGGATGGGTTATATTATTTTGATGGAGATCAAGGTAGTAACCTAACTGTTAAAATTTTTAAGTCTAGCTGCTTCTTATCTAAATATTTGTGGCATTGCAGGCTTGGTCATCCTTCTGACCAAGTTCTAAAGGTTTTAAACAAAGATATTAAGTTTGATAACAAAATTAATGTGGAAGTTTGTGAAATTTGTCAAAAGGCTAAACAAACCAGAGAACCTTTTCCTTTGAGTGAGCATAAGACCTCTATGCTTGCAAACCTTGTCCATCTTGACCTTTGGGGACCCTATCGGGTTACTAGTAAAGAAGGATATAGGTATTTCCTGACCATTGTTGATGACTACACCAGGGCTGTTTGGGTGTACCTGATTAGGGCTAAAACTGAAGTGTTTGATTGTGTTTATGCCTTTTTTAATTTGATCAAAACTCAATTCAAGAAAACTGTGAAAATTTTTAGAAGTGATAATGGTACAGAATTTGTTAATCATAAGTTTAATGAGTTTTGCATCACTAATGACATAATACATCAGACTTCTTGTGCTTACACTCCCCAACAGAATGGGATTGTGGAAAGGAAACATAGGCATATGCTTAATGTTGCTAGATCCCTTCTGTTTCAAGGGGAATTCCTTTGAATTTATGGTCTGAGTGTATTCTTACTGCTTGTTACCTTATTAACAGGTTGCCTTCTTCAGTGCTGAATGGGAATTCTCCTTATAATATGGTTTTTAATAGAAAATGCTCCTTAAATCACTTAAGAGCTTTTGGTTGTCTATGNAATGTTGCTAGATCCCTTCTGTTTCAAGGGGAATTCCTTTGAATTTATGGTCTGAGTGTATTCTTACTGCTTGTTACCTTATTAACAGGTTGCCTTCTTCAGTGCTGAATGGGAATTCTCCTTATAATATGGTTTTTAATAGAAAATGCTCCTTAAATCACTTAAGAGCTTTTGGTTGTCTATGTTTTGCTACTGTACTTAATAATCATGATAAGTTCAGTAGCAGATCTGAAAAATGTGTGTTGGTTGGCTATGATTCTTTTAAAAAAGGATATAAACTTTTCAGTCTTGAAAGGAAACAGTTTTTGTACTCAAGAGATGTTGACTTCTTTGAAAATATGTTCCCATTTAAGACTGATTCTGTGATTGAGACTTGTCAAGATCTGGATCATACAAACTTTTTTGATAAGGTGGTGTATGAGGATCTTGACATACCCTATGATGAAAAGAATATAAATGATAAACTATCTGGTGATGGAAACAAACATGCTAACTCTCCTAGTGTTAGCAAGAATTCTTTTCTTGATGGCAGTCCCACAATTGACCCTTTTGAGGATGAGTTGGGGCATCCTCAGGGTTCCAATGGTTCTGCCCTTGAAAATGAGGTGTCTGCAACACTTGAGAATGAAAATGCACATTCTGAGGGTACTTTTCAAAATAGTCCAATCACAGAATCTCAAACAAATTTGCGAAATCAACCTGTTAGAAGATCTGAAAGATCTTCTGTTTTTCCAAACAAGTATAATGATTTTGTGGTTAACTCCAAAGTTAGATATGGTCTTGAAAAATTTGTTAGCTATGCCAATCTTAGTTCTGAAAACTTTTGCTTTACAACAAAATTAAACAAGCTTTCAGAACCAAAAAACTATTGGGAAGCCAGCAAAGTTCAGCACTGGAAAGAGGCAATGAATACAGAAATGGATGCTTTATATGAAAATGACACCTTTGAGATTGTTGAATTGCCTTGTGGAAGAAAGACTATTGGTTCTAAATGGGTTTATAAGATTAAATACAAGTCTAGTGGAGAAATTGATAGATTTAAGGCTAGACTTATTGTCCAGGGTTTTAGTCAAAAGGAAGGTGTTGATTTTGATGAAACCTTTTCCCCTGTGGTTAAAATTGTCACTATTAGATGTGTTATTAACTTGGCTGTTCAACAATCTTGGCCCACTTTTCAACTGGATGTCAATAATGCTTTTTTGTATGGTGACCTTGAGGAAACTGTCTATATGAAACTACCTCCAGGTTACTTTGATGAAAATGACACCAGAGTGTGTAGACTTAAAAAATCTTTATATGGCTTAAAACAGGCACCAAGGCAATGGAATGCCAAACTTTCTAGTACTTTACTTGAAAATGGTTTTGTGCAAAGTAAAAGTGATTATTCATTGTTTACTAAGAATGATTCAGGAGTTTTTGTTGCCTTGCTTGTGTATGTTGATGATATTATTATCACTGGTAACAATATTAATGCTATTGAAGATTTCAAAAGGTACCTTAAGACCAAGTTTCAGATAAAAGACTTAGGCAAACTCAAATATTTTTTGGGTATTGAGGTTATTGAAACTAAAAGTGGAGTTTGCTTATCACAAAGGAAATACTGCCTAGATCTATTATCTGAGTTTGGTCTTCTTGCTTGTAAACCTTCTGCTATTCCTCTTGAACAAAGTGTGTATATTACTTCTGAACCTACTGACACAGATCCTTTACTTGATAATATCACTGAGTATCAAAAACTTATTGGTAAATTGATTTACTTAACTCACACTAGGCCTGATATATCCTATGCTGTACACTGCCTGAGCCAATTTATGCATTCCCCTTTAAGGTCTCATTTGAAAATTGCCTTAAAGGTGTTGAGGTATTTGAAAGGTTCACCAGGTATGGGTGTACATATAGTTAAGAGTTCTGAGAATTTCATGAATGCTTTTGTAGATGCAGATTGGGCTAAGTGTGTGGTTACAAGAAAATCAGTTACTGGATTTTGTGTTAGTCTCAATGGTTCTATGATTTCTTGGAAAAACAAAAAGCAGAATACCCTCTCAAAGTCTTCTGCAGAAGCTGAGTACAGAGCCTTAGCTTCTGTGACTTCTGAGATTGTTTGGATCCTTAAAATTCTCAAGGATCTTAACTGGGAACATTTTATGCCTGTAAAAGTTTTCTGTGACAGTCAAGCAACAATTAAGATTGCTGCTAATCCTGTCTTCCATGAGAGGACTAAACATTTAGAGATTGATCTCCATTTTTTAAGGGAAAAAATCTTAACTGGTGTTATTGAAACTGCAAAAATTCACACTGCTGATCAAACAGCAGATATTTTTACAAAAGGACTTGATAAAATTCAACATCTTAAAATGGTTTCCAAACTGGGAATGTTTGATGTCTTCCAGGCCAAAATTCAGGGGGGATGTTGAAATGTATTTTGGCCTGGATAAATGTTGGAGGACTAATGTTGCCATTTTACATTTCAGGTTTAGCCTTGTTACAAGTTTTGTGGTTGGATGCTTAGAAGTGAAAAGATGAAGGGGTGGAGTGCAACATTGAAGAGTTATATGCTGCTAGGGTTCTCTCTCTCACACACCCGTTACACTCTTTTTGTTATCTTCTTGTGATAGCCGTTTTCCTGTCTCATCCATGGAAAACGACTCTTGAGTGTGGTGTCTATATATTGCTGCTCTCGCTTCTTACTTATAGATCATCCAAACATTTCTTACTTAGTTCTTTGTATTTTGTTGTGGTATCCTTGATTGAGATTAAGTCTTATATTGGCTTTTTGAGAACAGTTTGGTTTGTAAACTTTTTTATCTAAGTGGTCAGATTCAGTTTTCCTACACTAATCATCAAATAGACTTAGAAAACATTCGAACATTGTTAATTTCATCATAAATTTTCGTTCTTAGTCATAAAATTTCAAAATTAGGGACCAATTTTGATTTTGTTGCTAGGATATTGGTTCGAAATTATCAATTAACAAAATATTAGTTAGATAAGGACGATAATTTGATTTTGAACAACGAAAATCAGGTTATTGATGGCAAGAATCATGTTGTTGCTAACAAAAATTGGGTTATTGATGAAGAAAATCAGGTTATTGAAAAAATAGATGCAAATCTCGATCTTGAAAAAGATGTTGCTACTATTACAGGTAAAATCACATGTGAGTATGCTTGAATGGTAAAATCGCATGTGATTAAATTAAAAAGTCACATGTGTTTATTTTAAAATTCACGTGTGATTGTAACCAAAAGTATTGCAGATTACTTGAACGTATAATGAGGTATTAGGGGGTCATGTGAAAAGACAATATTGCCCCATTCATTGATATTTATCGTAATACAGTTAGATTTTAATTTAAAACTAGTTATAATCTACACCCGAGTAAAATAGACTTGATGGTTGATATTCTGATCTTCAAAAAATTAGTGAAACTAAAAGAATTTTGATCTACATAGTGCTCAAAGCTTTTGTAGGGATTTTTAACTTGTGTCACTATGGCACAAAGTTTTAATCATCAAACGAACTTAAATTACCATATTTATATGTTGGTCGATGTTTGAAAGTTTCCTTAATTTGTTATGTTTATCAAATTTATCATTATTTTATGTAGAAATAAATTTATTTAAAGAAATAAATATGTTTATTCAATAATCTAAATTTGTGCAATCATGATACAAGTTAGAAAACCCAAGATAGAATACAACGTATGTGATAAGATATAATTATGAAAATAGATTACACAATATCTTAAACAATAAAACACTAAAGTACTAAACAAACTTATTGGAATAAATTAAAAAAAAAAAAAGAAAAAAAAAAGTTAAGTAGAATTAGTAAAAAGACCATGCTTCCTTCAAAATTACTATTCATTTCACCAACCTACTTTGAAAATTGGCACAAAAGGTTGATATAAAAAGATAGGTGGTGTACTATTGATGAAGAAAATAAAGGATGCCTTTATTAAGGAATATATGTTATTTTATTTGTGTTGCTTTTGTTTTTAAGTAATCATGTTTACGAATTTTTCTTGCTGATTCACAAAGTTTAAGTCCACTGTTATCGGGTTAAATGGTTACCCCTGCTAAAATATAAGTCCACTGTTTTACATTAGATTTGAGGTTCAAATGCTTTACTTGTTGTATATATCAATAATATTGTAATGTATCAGTTTGATCGACCACTCATTAACGCATTTAGTGCAGTAATTTATGAAAAGGTTTATTAAATCACGGAGAGGTCTAAAAACTCATAAATAATAGTGAATATTCATCTTAAGCTTGTGTGACATGAAGAGGTATATAATATTGAATCTTTCATAACTTAATGCATTTGAATTATGTGAGATTTTGATGAAAAATTGAAAAGGTTTGTATATAGGGATAAATTTATGAAATGAAAAGGTTTATAAAATTTCATAACACAATATAAACTTTTAAAATTATTTATCATAGATTTCATATCGGATGCCCTTAATATCTTAGCTTGGACTATAAATGATGTTGTTTGGCTTTGATTATTGTGATGGTCAGTGTTTTAAAATCCCGATTGACTCGGCCGGACCTGGAACCGGTTAGGAGACCGGGCCAGATGTGGTTGGGTTTTTTGCTTATTTGAGAATTGTATTAAACCAGTGTTTTTCATTGACTTGATCAATCTGGTTTGATAAATCCGACCGGGTCATAACTTTTGTTATTTTTTCTTTTTCTTAAACAAAAAATCATTTTCATTCCTGTAAAACTAACAAAACCTTCATTTTCGCTAAATTTCAATTTTGTGTTAGGTTAAGTTCTATATTTATATAGACAAACATATTATAATTTGAAAAGTTTATAGTTAGATTGAAAAGTTAAAGTGGTGACGACTGATTTGGATAAGTCTTACGCTGTATTCTCAAGCTTGATATACAAGAGAAAGGAAAAGAACATGAAAGAAATTGAAATTTTCTGTGTTCTCGAGCTTTTTTATGGGGAAGAAGAGAAAAGATCTAGAAAGAACCGGAAAGAAGATGTAGTGCATTTTTTGTATAAAAAATTTCGCCCAATTTTAGGAGGAAGAGGGAAGAAGAGAGGTGATTATCACTTCTCTTCTTTTCTTTTATAAATCAAACTCAAGAACACACCGTTAATGAAACAACAAATTAGAGTTATAAACTAATGTTGGTATTATTTTTGTTTGATTTAGAAAGTTCATTAATAAAGATACGAGTATAAAAACACTATAGAGTCATAGAAACTAGAAACATAAATTAATTGTTTTTTGGATTTTTTAGTATTGTGAATATGAAAATTAAAGACTAAAACCTAATAGAATAATCTTTTCTTATCGTTACAATTGAATGTAAGATCGAAATTAGACAATTACCTATCAAAGAAGTATACATATGTATAAAACCGGCTCGACCCGGTGGTTGAACCGGTGGCCAGGTGAACCTGCGATTGACCAGGTCAATTAAAACACCGGGTTTTAAAATATTGGGATAACTCAATCATGTTTGCTAAAAGAAATTATGTGCGTTTAAAAGTTTAAAATTTGTTTTTTTAGTCATTGCTAACTGAATTGGTCACAGTCAAACGTTTACTTTTGACTATATAATTAAATAGATAATTACTTGCGCATAACAACGACGGTTTATAGTAGTGTTAATATGTTTGTGTGTGTGTTTCTTTTACATATGGGAAAGTGAAAGTGACGAAAGTTTGTAGATAAATTGTCGTAAATATTTAAATAATTAATAGGTCGTATTGTTTTTTTTTTCTAAAATAAAGTTCTTTTAGCCAAACAAAGTTACTATGTTTTAAGTTTTTAAATAAGATAAAAGTTTGACTATTTTTTTTAATATGTAGCAAAGATGAGATCCCAAAGTGATCAATAACCTAACATTTTTGACTATAGTCACACTAATATAATGTTGTGTTTAGTTCAACTTTTATATTGTTGTTTAACTTTAAATTGATTAAATATATGTGGCTTTTTTTAATTTCGTTAAAAAAATGCCGAGTTTTTAATTCAAATGTACACGATTTAATAAATTTTAGCAAAGATTGATCAAAATCTCAAAGTGATGAAAAAGACGAAGACCCATGACGTCAATGAAAAGCTGAAGTTGCACTAATGAAATGATAGCCTATTTTAGCGCAATTATTTCTAATAGCGTATAGGATCTTCAGTCAATTTGGCTAAGGCTCATACCTTCCAGAATCGACCCAAACATGAGCCCAACAAGGCCAAAGCCTAACAAAAGGCATGGGAAATACTTCTTCAGGCAACATCCAAGACAATGCCCGCCTGACAAACGTGTCCAGGCAAACGGTACGCCTGGCAAATCTCGCTAGGACCGTTCGGACGAGCACCGTGTGCTCTCCTCACTCCTTCACCCGATGATCACCACGTAGACCATCTGATTGCCTTTACGGGTTCTCATAACCATAGAGGACCTCTTATAAGTACTTGAACATTTCCCTGAAATTGTCCAAGCTAATCCCTAACAAAATACGCCAGGCCTGTCCTGGCAACTTCACATCCAAGTTGATTATCTTCTCTGATAATTGACACAAACCAACTGAGTTGACTTGTGAGCGTTACCCTAACTCGTGACTCCGGTCAGACTTTGAGGTCCTTACCGAAGTGGAAAACTAAACGATCGACTATCCCAAACCCTCAATATGTACCATACATAAACATGGCGCTATCTGTAAATCTTGAACCTTAAACTATTTGAACATTGATGCATTATTTTCATTTCATAGATATAATTCTAAGAATTTATAGTTTTATATATAAAAATTATATTTCAATTGATTTTCGATTTTATTAATCCCAAGGTGTTATACGGTCGCTCGCTTTTTTCAACCTTGAGAAAAAGTGTCACTACCTTCTTCATCTTGTCCCCTCCTTCGTTTCGCCAAATGAAAATAGTAAAAAATAAAATAAAAGTCGTGCCATATCACATCCTTACTCCCTTTCTCTTTCACACGATTAAAATACAACATTTACACAAAACATGTTTTAAGCATGACTTAAATCTACAATCATTTGTTGGAGAGCTTCTCACAAAAAATATGGTCCCATTTAGACACAAACCCTTTGTTAGTAGTTTTTGTTATGGGTAAAAAAGTATGTGTTGATAATCTGATGTATATATAGAGAGAGCATACAAATTATAAGTATCTTTGGATTTTTTAAAATACATCATGTTTAATCAAAACATCAATTCTGTACGCACTGGGATCATGAATACTTTTCTTTGTAGTATAAAATATCTTTCATCAAATTTCTTAGTAGAAAAATTATGAACGGAAGCGCATAGAATAATATGCATTATTGGCCGAGAGATACAATTAGTTTTTTGTCCACATACACTAAAAAATTAACATCTCCGTGACTGGACAACTACCAAAATGATTTGGCAAATACATTAAGAACATAAAATAATTAGAAAACCAAACAGATTACATTTGTGAGGGTTGGTGGAATTATCAATAGCCAAACTTCGACGAAAGTGTACGAGGATTACTACGTATTTTTTTTATCTATTGTCAAAAATCATTTGTCTTCCTCTTATGACACCTACTACAAGCATAATGAACTTTAATAATAACATGCTCTCGAAGTGCGATCGCTTTTATTTGGAAGTTAAACTTCAACAAAAGTATACGAGGATTATTTTTTCATCTGGCCCCGAGAGGTGCTGCTATTGCACTCGTGACATATGCCTAATCACTTTTCAAATTTCTCGTCAACGATTTTAATATTATATATTTCTTTTATTTCACAAGTTTTAATATATAATACTCTCATCAATGACAGTGTTTCTTTGCAAGTGGCATGAACGTTCAACACAGTTTCACATACTATATGCTACATTATTATTAGGTATAAAGTTTTCTATATCTACAGAACTTGGACAAAAAATTAAACTACTTTTCATCGTCTTTTTTAAAGTAAAATATCATGCAAACAATAAATTGTTAAGCGACAAAAATACATCAACGCGGTGATAATTTTTTATATCTTTAGTAGACGGGCATTTCGATATATTTTCGATAGAACTTTTTTTGAAGTTTTTTTAGTGTTAAAATTTATGCTATAAAAATTCACATGTGACTACTTATTTTAAAAATCACGTATGATTTCACAAAATCACGTGTGATTTCTATTTTAAATTTTTAAGGCAAAAATTTCAACACTCACAAAAAAAGCTAAAAAATACTTCGAAAAAGTCGTCGAAAGTATATAAGTGATACTATAAAGAAAAATGATTTAATTCTTTCCTCGATAATATGATCCATTTCGCATAATGATTAACGGTTTGTGAGATAATATATATATATATATATATATATATTTTAAATAAGGGATAATGTATTGTGTCTCTATACAGTATTAATAAAAAAATGTCATAAACATACATCTTAATTGCCAACAAAATTATTTTAAAAGAAAGGATGATATATAGAACTTTAAAAGAATAAAATAATATTATATTTTACTGAACAATAGAGTTTACGATCTGTTGGAAAATAACTCGAAAAAACCCGAAGTTCGATCGCGGAACGCTAGATCGCGAGTTGTATCGAGCACAAGTAGTAAACACGAGATACTACAAAGAACCGACTATAATATGCACACGATATACTCTCAACGAACCCTTTATTAATAGGGTAAAGACCATAAAATAACAACTTACTTTCTCCAATTTACCGAGATGAAACGCCTACTTTTTTATTAACATTTTAGCCAACGAAACTATTAAGTATTGTTCCGATATCAACAAAAAGTTGTATTATATTATAATAATAATTAAAATGACTATATTGCCCCTGTCTTCTTAAACATAAATCGGGTAAAGACCATAAAATAACAACGTACTTTCTCCAATTTACAGAGATGAAACACGTACTTTTTTATTAACATTTAACACTCACCTTGTGACTCCCTTTGTTTGTTTAACCACCACACGCGCCCGAAACACCCTTCCATCACCACGTACGTAGGAATGGCAATGGGGGGCATCCCCATCCCCAAACCCGATTACAAAAATCATCCCCAAACCCGCCCCAATCCCCATTTGGGATCTTATCGGGGCGCCCCATTGGGGCGGGATGCTCCCCCAAACCCGCCCCATTCCCCATTGGGGTCTTATCGGGTTATCATTTTTGAGCGCGATGCTCCATCTTAATCATGGTTTTCCCTGTTTATTCTTATTTTTACGCTACAACAATATGATTTTACGGACTAACTTAAAGAATCGAGAACTCATTAATAATATATTATGCATTTGAATAAATCATAACTTTTTAAAAATATTGTGACACAAAACAAGATTTTATGATCACACTGTGAAATATTACAAAGATAAAAATTAACAAAAATTAAAGAATTATATTTAGTACATAAACCCGATAAGCATGCCCCGCCCCGCCCCAATATGTTTGGGTTTCGGGTTTCCCCGTCGGGTTTGAGTTTTTTTGCCATCCCTAGACGTACACGCCACCACCACCAAATCGAGTAGATCCGGCTAGATCCAAGGAAGATAAGGTAAGACCACCGTGTGTACACCCTCATATGACACGGTGGTGAGTCCAAAACTCGTTTTAACGAGTGTTTTGTTTTAATAACGTTTGGGTTAGGGTGATATAACGGGTTATACGAATTTAAACTTATAAAAATCTTGGTACCATCATTAGTTGGGTTTTGTTGTCGAGTCGAGGTGATGCCGTGAGCATAAATGTTAATGGCCGAAGCTTGCTGGTTGCATTTCGAGTCGTGATAATTTATTTTTGAGCTTGTGATAATTTATTTTTGAACTTTTTGTTGATATCGGAACAATACTTGATAGTTTCGTTGGCTTAAATGTTAATAAAAGAGTAGGTGTTTCATCTCGGTAAATTGGAGAAAGTACGTTGTTATTTATGTTTAAGAAGACAAGGGTAATATAGTCATTTCAATTATTATTTATAATATAATCGGTATTTTTGTTGACATCAGAACAATATTTGAAAGTTTCGTTGGCTTAAATGTTAATAAAAAAGTACGCGTTTCATCTCGGTAAATTGGAGAAAGTACGTTGTTATTTTATGGTCTTTACCCTTATTAATACCAATAAAGCTTTTACAATTGAGGAAGAAGAATGAATAACTAGCATCCCCCCTCATATCTATTTATAGAGATAAGGGGTAGAAACCTTAGCTTGCCTTGCACTCCAAGCTAACTAATCCTAGTTCTAGTCTACCACCTAATCTAATTACAAAGTACACTTAAGTCCCTAATCCATGTTTATGTTACTACTAATATATAACAATTTCCACCTTAGGAGTAACACTTAAACATAACCGATACTCAGCACCTTTTCTTCGTGCTGGAACCTCGGACCGGGGACCACCTTGTCGACCAGACATTGTACTTTAGTAATTTTTCAAGATTAGCTTCCGTAGACTCCTTCACTTTCTTCTTTTCAGCAACATTACCCTCTGCACCTTCTTGACCAGGTACTCTGGTTACCGTAATATCTGCCCCCACCTTTATACCAAGGTGTACCTTTTCCTGCTCCTTTACCAAGCAGTCCGTGTTTGTCTTTTCTTCAAGTTGCTTAACCTCCAATTTTCTTTGAGCCACTGCAGCATCATCGTTACTATCCTGAACAACCTCAGCTTCACGATTTTCCTGAGCTCCCTGCAGTTCCACCTCAAACCAAACAGGTTTAGAAACCTGTACTCCATGGACTTCTGTTTTAATACCAGGACCAAGTTGTTTGAACCCAACTTGTTTATGACCAAGTTGTTTGAACCCAACTTGTTTATGACCAAGTTGCTTGAAACCAACTTGTTTATGACCAAGTTGCTTGAATCCAACTTGTTTTGAACCTCCATGTTTTTGTACACCAAAAGTCTTCACTTTTGCTTCCAAAGTATACACACAGTTATTACTCCTGATCCCAGTCATCATAACCCGACAACCTTTGATCACCTTGACTCTATCCATCTGCATCTTCACAGTATAAACCTCTTTTTCAAGAGTACCCAATGAAATAAAGCTTTTCCTTAACCCGGGAACATACCTGACATCTTCCAGTATAAAGATTGAACCATCATGCAACTGTATCTTCACTTTTCTTGTCCCTCTGATAGTGCATGTCCTGTTATCACCTAACTGAACCGAACCACCATCAACATACTTGAAGTCATAAAAGAAATCCCTCCTAGGTGTCATATGATAAGACCCACCTGAATCCATTACCAATTCAGTCATCTCATCATTCCCGACTACCACCAAGGCTTCTCCAAAGTAGGCGCTACCGTCGTCATCAGAAGAATCAGAATCCTGATCATGCTTACCCTTCTTAACGAACCCACTTGACTTCTTCATTGAACAGTCTCTCTTCAGATGACCCTCTGAATGACATATGAAGCACTTGAGTTTACCAATTCCACCCCTTGACTTAAATCGTGAACTTCCACCAGAATGAGCTTTCCTTGAATGATCTGACCTTCCCTTTACATATAACCCGTCACCAGTTTTTTCTTTTGTGCCTTCAGTTCTTTTCTTCAACTCTCTTGAATTCAGAGTTGCAAGAACATCCTCTATTGTCAAGGATTCCCTCCCACACAACAATGTCTCCACAAAGTTTTCGTAAGACGATGGCAACGACATAAGTAACATAAGTGCCTGATCCTCATCCTCAATTTCGACATCAATATTCGCCAAATCAAGTATCAACTTATTAAACTCATCTGTATGATCACCCAGTTTTGTACCTGGACTCATATAGTACGTGTACAGCTTCTTCTTCAGATACAGTCTGTTTGCTAAAGACTTAGTCATATACAGACTAGTCAACTTCGTCCAAATTCCTGCAGCAGATGTTTCCTTGTTAACTTATTGTAAAACCCGATCTCCCAAGCATAGAATCAAGGTACTGTATGCCTTCTTCATTAAAGCAGCCTTTTCACATGCTTCCATGTCCGCGGGTAATGTCTCTAATGCAACATCACATCCCAGTTGTACCATTAAAGCACGCATCTTTATTTGCCATAACATGAAGTCATTCTTCCCATCGAATTTCTCGATGTCAAACCTAGATATTGGACTAGCCATTCTTCTTATACCTTGCTAAAAAACCTTGTCAAGTTGTTTCTTAACCAACTTTACCGACAAGCCTCACAAGTCGTGTGCAATATTCCCCTTGTTGCTATAAACCCTTCTTGAAAATCGAATTAATTAGAATAACCCTAAACCCTCGATTTCGAACAAGCAAACCTAATCGTAAACTTGAAACCCAAGCTAACCACGATCAAACTTGTACCTCAAGAAAATTAATACGCAACAAGAAACCTTCAAATTTAATCGTATTTTTAAACCAATAAATGATAACCAAAGTCGACTTTTAAAAAAGTCAATAATCTTTTTGACGTGAGTAAACACTTGTATGTCACCTTTGTAGCAGAATTAAGGTCCCGTTTGGTTCCCTACTATACTTTGGGTTTTCATTTGATGTGACCTTTATTAAGTGTTTGGTTTGAGTTGTCGGGTTACAACACAGTAACACATACCCTTATGCAAGGGTTTTCACCAAAGACATCACCACCCCATACTTTTCTGACATTTACGTTTATATAGGTTGACTATTTTATTGTTTTTCCCACATGTTGACTTTTGTGATCACATGTAACTCTCTCAACCACATGTTTCTTTTTTCAACTTTCTTAAAGTTTAAAATAGCATACAAATTTTTGTTTTATATATTTAATATTTATTTTATTTTTATACATTTAATATATAAAATTATTTTCTCTCTCCTACATCAAATCCAAATCCAAATCCTAATCTACAACTTTACATTCAAATACAAATCCTAATCTAAACCCATTTACAAACCAAACGGGCCCTAAGATACTTGCACCCACCACATGGGATAAATTTAATATTATTTGATCACCTTTTGTTTCTATTGAAAAAACCCACGTCACTAATTGTGTATCTTTTCCATCTACCTCTCGATCGAACACTGTCGACTGCTACTCCAAGAAAACGATTCAAGATCCGAAATCGTTTTCTTTACTCTAACCTAGAAACCACGATCTAGCACTCGAACTTCGATGACCACAATAACCTGGCTCTGATACCACTTGTTGGAAAATAACTCGACAGCAAACCCGAAGTTCGATCGCGGAACGCTAGATCGCGAGTTGTATCGAGCACAAGTAGTAAACACGAGATACTACAAAGAACCAACTAGAATATGCACATGATATACCCTCAACGAACCATTTATTAATACCAATAAAGCTTTTACAATTGAGGAAGAAGAATGAATAACTAGCATCCCCCCATCTCTATTTATAGAGATAAGGGGGTTGAAACCTTAGCTTGCCTTGCACTCCAAGCTAACTAATCCTAGTTCTAGTCTACCACCTAATCTAATTACAAAGTATACTTAAGTCCCTAATCCATATTTAAGTTACTACTAATATATAACACGATCAATTTCAAAACTTTGGAAAATGTTGTTAACTCACTTCTGTAACACTTGTACAATATTGCTCCTTTCGCGTACGAAAACCGTTATTTTGTAATATATCGTCAAGAGATCGGTCTGTTTTATTAAATGTTAGGAATTATACACATATTAATTTTAGAAGGCTCGTTTAGTAGGTCGTACATAGAGGGCTAAAAAGTATAATTAACGCTAAAATTAATTTTAACCTGTATTTATAATTTTAAACTAAATTTGATTCATGTATGAATCTTTTGGGTAAAGGGCATTCCACCCGGTAAAATATATTACTAAAAAAAACGTTTAAATACAATGGAATGTGGCTGAGGTTCCACATGTGTGAATCTTATGTGTGCAACAGATTTATAACTAGGAGGCTTTGGAAAAAGGAGGCTATGAGTTCAATCTAAACTACTTCGTAAAGATTACTTGAACGTATGCCCATTGAATGGAGACTAGGTTTTGAAACGGGGTCAGTTGGCATCCAAAAAGATGCATGAGACTAGTGTCGGCGTTCGAAAAACTTGAATGTTCGCTCAATGAGTCAACCCACTTGTCTACCAACTAATCCATCAATCAGTCAATAGTGTATACGAAAAACGTCCCTATGCAATTAGCCTTGTATTATCAAAAATCATTTGTCATCCTCTTTGACACCTACTACAGACATAATGAACTATAATAATACTAGCAGGGTACCCGCGTGTTGCGACGATCGGTACCTTGAAATAAATTTTTTTGGTGAATCATGTATTTTAGTTTATTATGCTCTTTTTAACAATAAAATTTATGGATATCAAGAATTTCATGTGAAGTATTTTAACTTCATAACTAAGGAATTTATTTCATCTTTTTGGGTCATTTTTTAAGCAATTCGTATAACATGAGCCCGTTTGGCCCGTGCCCGTTTAGCCCGTTCCTGTTCGGGCTTGAGCCCATTTGGCCCGTTGCATGTTCGGGCTTGAATATTTGTATAATGTGCTTTATTATTTGTATTAGTGACGTTTAATGCATGAATTATGTTTAAATTGGTAGTACAATATGCTTGATAATTTGTATTTCTTATGTAAGCAATGTTTTAATAACTGCATTAATTTTATTTATTAACCAATTAATTAATGACTACATTAAATATCTTGACTACATTAATATTAACATTAAAGTGGTGTTTTGTCTTTTTAACATGCGCATTAAGGTGGTGTACATTATACTTCTTGTCTTGTAAGTCTAAAAATTAAGAGTGAGCATGTGCATTAAAGTGATGTATATTATGCTTCTTGTCTTGTACGTCTTAAAATTTAGAGTGAAGTACCTTCATGCATTATATGTAGTACTAGCAGGGTCCCCGCGCGTTGCAGCTGCGGGTACCTTGAAATAAAATTTTCCGGTGAATCATGTATTTTAGTTTATTAAGTTCTTTTTGACAATAAATTTACGGATATCAAAATTTTCGTTTAGCTCGTGTCCGTTCGGGCTCGAGCCCGTTGGCTCGTGTCCGTTCAGGCTCGAGCCCGTTTGGCCCGTGCCCGTTCTGGCTCGAGCCCGTTTGGCCCGATGCTCGTTCGGGCTTGAATATTTGTATAATGTGCTTTATTATTTGTATTAGTGACATTTAATGCGAGAATTGCGTTTAAGTTGGTTGTACAATATGCTTGATAATTTGTATTTCTTATGTAGGGGGTATTTTTATAAGTGCATTAATTGTATTTATTGACCAGTTAATTAATTGTATTTAATGTACATAATATTTTATTTATTGTATTTAATGTTAGTATTAATTGTATGTTAGAATTAAATATGAGGGGAATTTCTATAAGTAAATGTCTGTGTTAAATCACTTGTACTTTTAGCATTGAAATGTTTAAGGCTTAATTTTAAGTATTCTAATAATAGTAGGCCTTTGTGCATTATAAGATATATATAGATGCTCCCGAAGTGCTATTCGCCTTTACTTAAAAGTTTCAACAACATTAAATATTAGTTTTGGCAACAAAGTCTTCTTGTTCCTCTTCCTCTTAATTTAATAATTTATATAATCTAAATTTATTTATTTTATACATGGCCTTATACTTCATCGTGTTTCACATGTAGTGTTTGTAGAATGATTGAAACCGTCGGCAATACTTTATTAATGACCATTAATACATAAAAAAAAAAAAAATAAAAAAATAAAAAAAAGAAAATTGGGATAAAAACTCACACCTCTCACACATATATCAATACACGCTTTCTCCTTCCCTCTTTCTTCCTCACAGAACCTTTCTCCTCTCCCAAAACCCAGCTACATCTAACCCTAGATCAAGAATAAATAACAAAATTGTGTGAAAACAAAGATTAGCCTCGACATTATACTTCCATGGACACCCTTTGATGAGACGAAAAATGTTACGTTTTTAGGGGTCGGTTTGAGTCCTAATTCGTATGTTTTTGGTTTGGATTTCGGAGTGAAAAAGTGCGGAAAACAACAAAAACTCAAAAGACCTTAAAGATCACAGAAGGTGACGCCATCACACTCTACAAGGTGACACCGTCAGGAACAAGTGAAGTCAAGGATTGGAAAAATACTCGTGACGGGCCAGAGAGTTCGTAGTGCAATTTGGTGACGCCGTCAACCAAGGCCGTCAGGAAACCCTAATCGCCGAGCTGACGACGTCACCTATTGGGCTGACGCCGTCAGCCCGCGTTTTCTATATATATAGAACGATTTTTCTTTATTTAAAAGAATCGAGAGTCGAATTTTGGAGTGGAGAACTTTAGGGTTAAACCCTAGTTCGTGTATTATAGACCTTAGAGGGTATCCTAACCCCTCTAACTTGCATGTTTAATCCAAGATAAGTCTTTATTCATACGATATGTCTATGTATTGTGTGATATATACTTGTGCTTGTCTTTCTTTCAACATGCTAGGCTAA
>LBNU01011574.1:3568-14459 GCA_014162995.1 Artemisia annua | reverse complement strand
AGTGATTACGCTGTTGGAGCAGTGCTGGGACAGAGGCTTAACAAACACTTCCAGCCAATATATTACGCTAGCAAAACCATGAATCCTGCTCAAGAAAACTACACCACCACAGAAAAAGAGTTACTAGCCGTGGTATTCGCTTTTGATAAGTTCCGCCAATATCTAGTCCTCTCAAAAACCGTTGTCTTTACTGATCATTCAGCCCTGCGATACCTTTTCACTAAACAAGACGCTAAACCACGACTAATCCGTTGGATCCTATTATTGCAAGAGTTTGACGTAGAAATTCGTGATAAGAAGGGCGCAGAAAATCTAGCGGCTGATCATCTCTCTCGACTAGAAAACCCCAGCCTAAGCGAATCTGATAAGAGTGAGATTCGAGATTCGTTTCCCGTTGAACAGCTCATGTTAATAAATGATTCTGAACCATGGTACGCAGATTATGCTAACTACTTGGCATGTAGAGTTGTCCCCGAACACATGAACCGACATGAAAGGAAGAGGTTCTTCGCTCAATTAAAGTACTACTTTTGGGACGAATCTTTCCTGTTCTGCAGATTCCCTGATAAAGTCATCAGGCGATGTGTTTCCGAGAAGGAGGTAATCAGAATCATGAAACAATGCCATGCAGGTCCATCCGGAGGACATCATGGAATGAATACCACCGCACGAAAATTTTTTGACGCAAGATTCTATTGGCCTACAGTGTTTCATGATGTGAAGGGAATGATCCAAGCATGTGACTGATGAGGTGAAAAGTGTGCCCATTTTAGGGGGTCATTTAAGCCCTAATTCGTGATAATATAATCAAATATTGCCTTAAATCGTTCCTTTTGTCATTTTAGGTACTTTTGAGAAGAATTCTGGAAAACACCTCATTTTGGACGTTTTTGGAGCATAAAGTGAAGAAAACGACAAAGTCTCAAAAGAATGTTGGAAATCCTTCCTGACGGCGTCAAAGTCACAAGGTGACGCCGTCAGCCAACCAAGACAAAGGAGTGGATTCTGACTATACGTGACGCCCTAAGAAGAAAATGTGAAAATAATACCTGACGGCGTCAGGTGTTATGGATCCTAGGCCGTCAGGTGTTAAGTTAAAGAGAGATGGCCTAGCTCAGTTTTGTACGTGACGGCGTCAGAGATGGATCTAGGTGATCCGAGAACCCTAATGGCGGCAAGCTGACGGCGTCAGAGCCTATAACCTGACGTCGTCAGAATGTATTTTCTATATATACTTTTCTATTTTTCATTCATTAGTGTGCAACTTTTTGGGAACAAACCTAGATGATTTTATCAGCTTTTTCAAGGGTTTTTCACCCTTGATTCTTCCATGTTCAATTAAAGATAAGTCTCCCTTCAAATTAATCAATATGTCTATGTGTTGGTTAATTATATCTTATGCTTGTCTTTCAATTAACATGCTAGGCTAGATTTATCTTGTGTTTGCTTAGATATAATGAAACCTAACTATTGATTATTGGTTGTTGGTGTGTTATTAATTGTATTGGATGATTGTTTATCGATGTTAGGCTTAAGAAAACTGGCTAACCTCCTATACGGTAACTTGCTTGAACGTCTTAAGAAACATGAACCAATTTGTACTAGGTTATTATGGTTGTATTTAATGCATGAGCAAATTCTAATGATCCCATGTTAGGAGCTTCTTAGCCGGCTCGACATAGGAGTGAAGTAGGAGCTTATAGAGTTGGGGAAGTACGTACGCCACCCTACGAATGGTATTAAGGAATACACCCGTCATCCACGCAATTAATACACACTAACCAACCGGTAAAAGATAGTTAGGGAGTAAGGAAATCTAAGTAAACACACTTGTCTCCATATAAGTTTCACAACCACTAAGTTTTAGTTATTTTATTTTATTTGCAATAGTAGTTTTTGGGTTAGTTGGCTAGCAACTAATTCCGCCCACTCCTTCAAACCTGTGATTTTACTTGCTTTCAGAAAATATAAAAAATACAAAAATAATCTTCCCTCACCCTTAGACCTAATTAGAGTAGCTTTTCATACCTAACGAACACTATTCCCTGTGGAGAACGATCAATCCCCCGTACTTACCACTACACTATACTACATCGGTCAGGTACACTGCCTGGTGGGGTTGTAAGCCTCTTGAGATCCCTCGAGAGGTAAAACCTGTTGTAAGGTTGCAAAACCACGCATCAAGTTTTTAGCGCCGCTGCCGGGGAATAGTTATTGTTTAGGTTGAATTTTTATTTTATTAGGTCTACTCACTAGATTCCTTTCTAGTGAGATTTTTATTTTATTTTTCTAGGATTTCTTTAGTCCATCTTTTTCTTTGTGCCCTTCGTTTGTAAAACCCTTTTCATTTGTCACTATGGCGGATGAAATTCCATTTAGATCATTGACAATAGAGGAACAATTATATTTCACCAATAGATTTGCTTCTTACCATGAATTTATGCGAACTCTTAGTGACATCCGTGAAGATTTGGGGGTAAAGTTAGATGGGTTTGATGAATTCTGTGCATGTGTGATTTCTATTAGACAATCATTATCAGGATCAATTCCTTTTAGTGAGACCCGTTGGATAAATTTTGAGGAAAGCTCCCTAACCATGGCCGATAAGTACGACGAATTGATGGATTTGTATGAGCAAGATGACCTAGTTTCTAAGAACATGAACTTAGAATCAAACCAAGATTCTGAGATGGTTAGAGTTGAGCCACCTAAGTGCATGTCATGGTTAGGCCCTACCATAATACAAGATGAACACATAGGTGACATTGATGTGATGGAGGATTTAGCCGAACATGATCACAGTAATAAAAAAGACCTAGGTTTTATGATCGATGACGATGAATCTCAAGAAACACATGATGAATCTTTTGGGCAGATTGAATATAGTAGTCAGAATATTGAGGATGATCCTTATGATTCGGACATAGAAGTTGAGATGCCTAAGGAAGCACTTGAGATACTTGGGAAAATGTTAGGGTTAGACTCTACTAAAACCCATGATGAGGATATAGGTGATCTTGACACAAGGAATGATGAGGTTAGTATCATAAGCCCGCTAAGTACCTCACAAGTCCTGCCATCATCTGAGGCACACACACCGCCCGTGACTTACCCGGAAGAAGTAGTTGAGACTTTAGGAATCCCGATAGAGGTAGGACCTTTGAACCAAACAAAACTAGAGGATATAGGTTTGAATGCTTATAGTGATCACAACCTTACTCTTAGTTCTAGGGAATTTCCTAGTTTTGATGAACCGAAGCCTCAACCAAAACCGTTACCTAATCTTCCATCTTTAGATGTGAATTTAGGAATTGAAAAAGGCCCCGATCCACCCATCAAACCAAATAGTCCGGGTAATGTTAAGATTAAGGTAGTAGACTCTAGGCCATGTGGAGTGGAAGCTAATATAGGAGTGAACCATGACCTTACATACTTACATCACCCATTCATGATTAATCACAAGAAACATTATGGGTTTAAACCGGGTTTATTAGGTCAAGATAGATTTCCAACTAGGAGTCTCTCGAAGTTGATAGAAGATGATCCCTTTTTAGGAGAAAACTTTAATTCACCCATTGACCAATGTGAACTAGGTAAGGTTATGATGAAAGGAGCACAACCCTTTGAGCATACAATTCATCCCCCACTCTTTTCTCACGTGGCATACTCCTACCAAGATGGTGTATATCGCTACTATCACCCGCACTTAATCCTAAGTGTAGGGAAAACCTCCCTTATTTCCGATAAATAAAGGTAGAGTCAGGCTCGTGACTCGAACAAAAACAAGCGCTTCTTGGGAGGCAACCCAAGCTTTGTGTTAGGTCATATACAATCGTGTATATGTGATTTGATACAACAAAACTACATATGCTTCAATGAAGATAATTGAAGGACTAAATATGCATAATGAAGATTCTACAAGCTGGTGGAGTATATGCAAAATACTTATCTTTATTAGAAGATTCCAGAAGATATTGTTTTACTTGTAGGATAAGTTTGTAACCCTAGCATCTCTATTATATAAAGAGATGATAGGCACGTATGTTTTGTATAGAGAAAAACAACGACACACAAAAACATACACGTTTCATATATTATTAGTTAGTTAGTTCATAGCTTCAAGGTTGTAAAACCCTATCACTATTAAGAGTGATCGTATTAATAATATTGAAGCTTGGTTTGATATTATTATTGTGTTCTGCTATTCATATTGTTCGTGTTCTTCTTAGCCTTACTGAGTAGATTCCGCATACTCACTAAAGTTACAGGTAGAATTCCACTTAGTAGCTTAGGATTTATCCGAAGTTGCTAAACCCTTTACAAGTTAAAGGTTAAAGATCCATACTACAACAACCGTCTACGAATTGGGATCTACACACACGTGGTATAGTCCCCGCCCCGGGGAAATTCTACATAGAAAGAACGATTATTGACAGTGATAGTTTGCAGTGATGGCACTTTTTTACACATCATCCAGTGATTCAACCAGAAGGTAAATTTTGTGTTAACTGTCATGCTTCTTATCAAACTTGCTTAAAGATTATTGAACTTGAAGGAATCATAGAACACTAGGTCTGGAAACTAGGGTAATATATTTAACTCTAGAAGAAAGTAAGAAGCTAAAGTTCTTGCATTTATAAAGGAATGAGACGCTTGGACAGAAAGTAGCAACCAACTAGAGTTCATTAAAATTGAGTGATTGGGAACGTTAGGTTTGTAAAGATAAATCAGAGGTTGAAGAAGCTCACCAAGGAAAGGGAGATCTTTTACACAACTTGCTAGTTTGGAATGAATCTAGTCAATCTTGTGAATCTGTTAAAAGTGAAAGTATATGTGAGAAGAATGATACACTAGATCACCTAACAAACCTGATAAGATTGATCGTAATAAGGTCATCATTTGAAGCTTGGGTTGAACGTGATGATAAAGATAGTTCCTGAAGGTTTTTTCAAAGGTTAAAAAGAAAAGAACTTGAAGTCTGTGAAGTTTGCTGAACCTTTAGAAACCAACGTGTTAAATCACAAAAAGTCTGATAAAAACCTAGGAAAAACAACTATAGTACCTAGAGGTAACAGACCACGCCCNGTCAGGCACTACAACCTGACGGCGTCAGGCAATAATTTTCTGCAATTTTTGAAAGTTTTGTTTTTCTTCCGGAATCATAAAAAGTTTTGTTAATTCTCTAACTTATAATCTCCAGGAATTCTGCAAAAAATTAATTCCACAAGCATTATATCCTATTATAGATTATACCGCCGATTTTACGCGAGGTTCGCCTTTATTATTTTTCAGGTTAACAGGTTATTTTGGACAAGGAGATTATTTATATTTCGGAAGGGAAGCTTTGAGCGTTCATCTTTCTTGGAAGAAGATCTAACCATGTTACCTCACTATCCACACCAAACGAATCAGGGGAGTGATGAGTGTGTAAATACTCATCATTTTTGTCTCATCTGAACTGCCAAAACATCCAAAAACACCCAAATATGCATCAAAATACTGAAAATATCCCAGGGTTGTGTTTATATGCAAAATATTTGAAAACAAATGAAAAACAAACAAAGTTTGCATAATTGGCAGTTTCAGTCCCTCAACTTTCAAAACTTGTCAAATCTAGTCCCTGAGCATTAATTTTGAAAGAAAATTAAACCAAAGTCCTTTAAAAACCACAAGTTGTCATAATTAGTCCTTTGATGAAAAGTTTCAAAAGTTTACAAGTTTAGTCCCTGAACTTTGCAAAGTTGTCAAAAATAGCCCGTGGGATTAAAATCTTTTGGAAATTAACAATTATGGTCCTTGTATTATGAAACTTTGGCAAAAATAATCATTGGGTGAAAATTTTGGTGAAATTACATATTTGGTCCCTCAACTTTCAAGTTTGGCAGAAATGGTCCCTGGAATTTCAAAAGTGGAAAAAGTTAACAAAGGTCCTCACACTATTTATCCTTGGAAAGAATGGCCCCTTTGATAAGTTTGGAATAATGTCAAACTCAGCCTTTCAAAAATTCAGGTTTTACACTTTTAGTCCTTGGGCTTTTAAACCTTACAAACCAAACGGACCTAAACTATTGATTCATAAACCCCATAATCCAAATCCCAATCCAGTCCAAACACAAACACACATAACCCTTGGCCCTTTTCTTTTGCTGGCCCAATACACCCCTTGGCCCAACAACAAAACAAACCCACCCCTGTTTTATAACTCACCCCCGTCCCCCATGTTTGACCAAGGGTCAAACGTACCCTTTCCCTCCACCTTCACCACCACTTGCAGCCATCACCTCACCACCCCCCACCATCCCTGTCAATTCACATTGCCCAAACCACTCACCTCTCTCACCTAACAAGCCAAAACGCATTAAATGCCACCACCCCTTGCTATATAAAAAGCAAATTGCAGTTTCATTTTTGGAGCTAAAAGACACGTGGATGGCTCAGATGAAGTAAATTTGATCCAATGGCTGTGGAAATGCTCAGAGTTCTCCAAGGAACCCTAATTGAAGGCTATAAGAGGAAAAAGAAGGGTAGAAGACTATGTGTAGTTAACTTAGCAAATTTTAGTGTCGTTTTTATGCACTCGCTGTTTTTAGTCGTAAAAATCAGTCAAGTAATGTTGTAATCTTCTTTTCTAATGTAATTTGAACTTTAATCAATATCAATTTCAAGTCTTTCCATCATTTTCAGTTTATGCCATTTTATAAATTTTAAAAATCTTATATCAAGCTTTAACTGTTCTTAGTTGTTGTTATGGACTCTTAAGATCACATAAGCTCCTAGAAAGCTCATAAAAGCTTTTAGAAACCTTAAAATACAGCCTAGTATCAAAAACTCAAAAATACAAAAAATAAGAAAAATACAGTCAAAAATAAAAAATGTTGAAGATGGTGGAGAAAGCTGGAGCACTGTAAATCATGGATGGCAGTGGGTTAGAAGCTTCATGGGAAGCTATTAGGATTGTTATTTGGTCCTTGGTTCTTGTTTTTAGCTGGAGTGCAAAGTTGTAAGCACAATTCTCATTTTTTTTTCATTTCACTGTTTTGTTGTTCATGTTCTGTTATTTCTTGCTTGATTATGCTTATTTGGTGTTAGTTAGTGATAATCTTGCTTAAAACTAGTAGCTTGTTAATTAAAATTGGTTGTTGCTTAATATTTCATTTTCACTGTCAAAATAGACTTAGTAGTAATCTTGGTAATTAGTGGTTAGATCTTGTTGTTCTGTACTCATTTAGGTTCATAAGGCCATATTAAACTTCTGCAAATCAGTTTCTTAGTATAAAATTTGATTTCTCTTTGGAAACCACATCTTTACAGTTTGTAAGCATTGTTTGGATAATCTGTGTTATCTGTAATCCAGAGTGTTCTTGTTGTTGTTTATGCTTGGTACATGTTTCCTTAGTCTCATTTAGGCCTGAGATAACATAAAAACCAGTGGTCATTTGTTAAATAGTCAAAATCCTTTTTGATCTCAACTCATTGATAATCTGTTAAGAGTTTTGAAGTCAAATCTCATCAAATCATTTCCAAAGTAGTTGTTTTAGCTTAGTTTAGTCTTAATATAGTCTAATATATCATAATCAGTCATAAAATCTAGATCAAAGTTCATAAAAGTCAAACTTTAGTGTTTATCAAAAGTAAAAAATTTTCAAGTCTGTCAAAGTTGTGCAAATCTCCCAGATCTTGCACAAGGTTCATTAGTGATTGGAAATCCAAAGTTTTTGCTGATTTGTGTCATTTTGTTGGTTGCTTACATAATCCAAAAAGAAAAATCCATTTTGAAAACCATTTGCTTATCTAGAAATAAGCTCAAAGTTGTCTGTTTAACCTGTGATCTCCCCTGTGCACAGCTTTTTACCCATTTTCATAAGCTCACACAGAGCTTATTAGTAGGCCCCATTGCATGATTCTTGGCTTTTTGGAAAGACCATAAGCTCAACTTTAAGGTTCTAGTCTTGTTTTGTGTTTTCAAGCTTGTTTAATAGGGCTGCTTATAGCTTTTTGTTTGTCCCATTTGATAGTGTATACTGAACACTCAGTATACATAAGCATTTTCACCCATCTTCATAAGCTCACACAGAGCTTATTAGTGGGACCCATCCTGTGATTCTTGGTTTTTTGGGAAGCCAAGCAACCATATTTGCTAGTTCCAGGCTTATTTTGGCTTTTCAAGCTTATTTGATAAGTTGGATTAAGCCCACAAATTCTTTGCAGATCTGTGTGTTTCTGTGAAGTTTTGGTTTGCTTATTTTAGCTTACTCTCTGTGCTTTTTCACTTCCTTTGGCTTAATTTGTGTTCGTATAAGTTGTTTACACCTTATTTGCTAGCTTGTATCCACTGTAGAGCTTATTAAGAGCTTGTGCATCATATAAAATCCAAAAATATCATCTGTCAAGCTTATTGGGGTGCAAATTGCTTATTTTTAAGTTCTAAAATTTTTGTCTTTATTAAAGTTCCATATTTTCAGTATATAAACATTTCTCAAAAAGAAAATCCAAAAACTCATCACTTTTAAGAAAGTGATAGCTTCTATTTAAGCCATTTGGCTTATTGCTCAGCTTTTTCAAAAAGCAATTTTCATTTTTATAATTTTCATAAGTTCCTGTTCACTTGTTGTATTTCTATTAATTTTATTAGATTTTTATCTTTTCATTTAGTATTTATAATAATTAGTATTAGTTAAATTAGTTTTAATTGAAAAACCAAAAATAAAATCCTCTACTGTTTAATTTTAATCTCTAGTACTTTTTATATTTTTCCTAGGTCTTAAAAATCATTTAGTATTTTTAGAAAATATTTTCATAATTGTTACTGTTCATTTTCTATTTAACTTAATTAAATTAATTTAAATAGTTTTTAATTAGTAATTAAGTAAATAATTAATAAAATAGTGTAATAATAGTTTTTATAAACGTTTTATAATTTTTTAGAGTTCCTGTATTAGTTAATTAGTTTTATAAAATATTACCTAATTTTCTAAGTCATTTTTAGTATAATTTGTAATTTAAATTAGTTAATTAGTTAATTAATATATAATTAGTAATTAATTACTATTAAATTCACAATAAGACAAAAATACATATTTTTAGTTTTTATATCATTTTTAAGTTATTTAGAGTTTTTAAAAATAAATTTTCATTTTCTTAGTTTTATTTATTATTATATTATATTTAGTTTAATTTAAATATAATTATAAGTAATTAAATAATTTTTAATTAATATTAAAATATAAAATAATCAAAAAAAATATTTTTCTTTTTTATAAAATTTTCTTTTTATATTAAGTTTGTAAAAGTTTTATTTTCACCCCCTGTAGTTTATTTTTGTGTAATTCCAATTTTTCCAGCATGCATTTGCATTTTAGGTTTATCTGATTTCCTGTATTTGTTAATATTGTTTCATAATCTTAATTCCAAGCAATCAGTAGTATAAAATCAAATCAAAATCATTATCTGGTTACTATTCCCTAATCACTCATTCCCAAAACATTTCCAAAACACAATTTCAATCTCGCTGGGACTTAACGACCCGTGAGTACACTGTGCTTTCAACGGATCATAAATTGATCTCTCCTCTCTCAGATTTGACTTGTTGACCATACCTGGTTAACTGGTTAGTTTGGGAGGAGTCAAATTTTGGCGCCGCTGCCGGGGAGGTTGTTGCGTGTTTTAAAAACGTTTAAGTTTAGTGGTTTTCAAAACCCTCCTTGTACAAATCACATCACTTTGTAATTTTTTTGTAAAAATCTTAATCATATCAGAAAAAGTCATTAACACTTTTCCTAAAGTGTTAACAACACCAAAAAAATTAAAAACAACAAAACAAATCGTGAAGTTAAATTACTTCGATTCTTTAAGATTACAACCTATACAGGTGGAATACGGAGGTTCTGACATTAAATTGCGAACCGAAGAGAGACCCATTCTATCTCTCCCGCCACCCTGCGAGTAATCTTAAAGGAACGATTTCGGTTAACGAATCGATTCCAAAAATAATTCCAAAAGTTTTTTCACACACACCTCGAAAAGCCAAAAAAAAACATTTGTTTTTTATGTTAATAATAATTACGTAAAATATTACCACCGCAAATCAAGGCAGAATACAACCCAACTGGGTGTGTGACCATTAATAAGTTCCCAAACTAAATATTAAAACTTGCCATTGTACTCTTGTGAATTGGTGTACCTTTTTTAAAGAAGCCATTCACATTGTGGTTATTGGTTTAAGTTCACTGTTGTTTTGCCTCGGTCTTGTTTTACTTGTGAATATTTTTAGTGCATGCGCACTCGTTCCCAGTCAAGGAGAAATCGTCAAAGGAGCATAGCTGAATTGCAAGCTATTGAAGAAACACCCGTTAAAATGCCTGACGATGACCCACCACCACCACCACCCCCACCCAATTATGAAATTGGGGAGGCAGCTCCTGATCTCCGAACGATGGAGGAGCTATGTCAGCCTACCATGCAGGGGAGGGGAGGACCCATTGCACCTCTCACTATCAGTTCCACGGATTTTGGACGTAAGCATCACATGATCCAGCAAGTCCAGAATTCGTGTCAGTTCCACGGTTTACCCGGTGACGATGCAAACAAGCATCTCGATAAATTTCTAACCATCACCCAGAGTGTTAGGTCACCATATTAGTAAACACAAGTAATCTTATAAGAGAAATGAGATGAGAATTAGACTTGGTTGATTAATAACAATATGAAAGATGAAAGAACAAGAGTTTTCTTAAGATATGAAATTAACCAACAATTGTAATGAGATACATGATGTCCTATTTATAAGAGAGGGATAGGGCAACACTCCCTTCCTTCCTATCCTACTAGTTCGTGGGCTTTAAGGCCCATTGGACACCTTATTAGACTAAACATTAACCATACGAGTAACTAA
>LBNU01011572.1:0-19131 GCA_014162995.1 Artemisia annua | reverse complement strand
GTGACTCATCTAGACCCATACCCATCTAATACCCAAGACTCAACCCAACCCAACCCAACCAGTTTGCCACCTCTACGCATATGTATGCATCACACTTATGATAAGCCCATACCTACTTATGCAACTCTTTTAAACATACTACAATAGTACAATCTATCTATCTATACTATTGATGTATAGTTTTCAGCCAAAAATAAACTCAACGACTATCCATTCTTCCCATTAATAAAAGCATAAAAATCTTTGAGATATTTCCAATTCACTCGCAGGCTGAGAATTGGTTTGTCATTTTCATGACTAAGGCTTACACTATTCATTACCTAAGTGTAGATGTCTAAGGATTAACTGATATTATAAGAGCCATAGAGAATGAATTAAAGTACCACCGTTCCAAATGACTTTAAGCTTCTATAAAATTTTCAACTAAAGATGGTCACAATATCATAGTTTTAAGAGTGGAGAAAAATACTCAGCATCAAGCTTTACTCAATTTGCTCTTTAACTTTTCTCTAAAAGACCCATAAAAATCAACCCATTTACAAAAAGAAGGCGTCGAAGTAGCCACCTAAAAAAAAATCCCATACAGCCCTATATAAGCATAAGCAATAAGCAATTATTTCACAATTTCGATAAGCAATATTATGCAGTTTAAATAAGCGATCCTAGAAAACCCCGGGCATTTTCATTTAGCAATCCCATGCGGCCCCTATATGAACAATTTTTTCAGATTTTATGCCAAACTTCCCGCAAATTTTGAACCAACTCTTTGAATTGTAGAAAAGATAAATAAAAGAAGAAAAATGATTTGGATGCCTAAAATCTACACCTAAAATTAGACCTAAAAATATGATCGGTGCATTTGAAAACTTGATTGGCGGGAAACGATGAAAGAGAAAAAGTGTATCAAATGAATGAAGTATGTCTATTGTCAGGTCTCATATATCACCACTCATAAAAGTAGTCTCAAAAAGAGGCATTACATGTAATGGGTTTTTTCTTATAGGAATCAAAGAGGGCTTCAAAAACATATAAAAGAATACATGAGGAGCTTAAAAGGAAATCATAATCAGTAGCAATACCTTTGCTTTGTCATAGAGGCATTACATCAAACACTTGTTGAGCACTTTATAAACACCTGTTATTAAACACATGATCATCAACATAAATATGCATTCAAAATCTAACATCCATCTTTAAGATGTTGTTTCAGAATTTTAAACATGAAGAAATCAGAGATAAAAAAGACTTTTGAGTGTGTTGTGGAACCTTTGCAGCATTCCAACTTCCAAGACTTTGCAAAAGATGCAAACCATAAAATAGATTGTGTCTTTAAAATTCTAAAAGGAAGGATTAATAGAATTATTTATATTTATGACATCACTAGTTATAATACCCGTGCATGCACGGAGTTTTTCCAGAAAAATTTAACTATATAGTATTATCGTTTAAAAACAGAAAATCTTACGGTATATTTTAAAAAGTTAGAGCATCAGCATGTGCGAAAGTAAGAAAAATAGTTAGCAGAAATTGTAAATATAACCGTGACATCGACCTTATATTGGATTCTTGAGCGTGTCTCCTTATAATGTTATTGGACCAAAGGTTCTTTGATCACATAAATCAAATTTATTTTAAAATTTTTGTTTACTATATGGATATATAAGAATCTACCCGTGAAAATTATGATATGAGTACACTAATAAGTATGCACGAGTGTTTTATTATGTATTAATATCAATTAATATTTTGTAAAAAATTTATAGGATGAAAGATTTAACTTTGTTTAGCTGACATAGATGTTAATGTTGAGGTTGAAGTTGTTGTTTAACTTCAACCATTGATATCATGTTTGTACAAAATGTGCGAGTTTAGTAGCACATAATGAGCGTTGATGAAGTTTTTTAAAAATGTTTTTCCGGATATCCGTAATATAAACTTTAAATAATAATTACATGAGTCGTTATAAGTATAATCGGGTATATTTATTTTCATATCACAGCAACTCGTACTTACCATTTGATATTTATATTACCGTTAATAATAATTTAACTGTATTTAATATTCAAACCCGTGTACGTATAGATTAAACTTTTAAAGAGGATAACATGAGTTCTTATTTATATTTAGCGTACATAGTAAAAAGATATTTTAATAGATGAAAGTTTGAAACTAATATTTATTTTAAAAGTATTTAACGTATATTAAAACTAATTTGTACATTTATAAATTTTGTAAGTTTAATGGATGAAAATCTCAAACCAATACTAATACTCATATAATTGTAAACAAAGTTCATATTATAAAGTGTAGGGGGTATAAAGTGTAAGGGGTTATTTGTTTATTATTTAAAGTTATAAAAAAAATATGGAGATTTATAATTTTACATTTAACTCCACATAATATATTTACAATTCAACCACTAATGTTTTATTAATTACCTCATCTTTTTTTAAGTTTTTATTTTTATAAATTTGACACCTATATTTTTATGTGGTTTTTTTCTCAATCAAATTCTCTACCAAATTTATTAAAGTTTGACCAAAATCAATTCAATTTTGACTTTTTATTGGCCAATCATATTGCTTGATTTCGCCTATATGTCAAAATCGAGCATTTCTATTGGTCTAATTTTTTTCCACTAAGATTGTTTTGTCAAAAAAAACTCCGAAATGATGTAATTCTTTTATTATATAAAAGATTAGTAATAATATTGAATTCACAGCTCAAAACCGAGTTACAACGGTCTAGTCATCTGACCTGCAATATAAAAACCCAGTTCGAGCCGCAGTTCAAAACCGGGTTCAAACAATAGAGAACTGGTTTATTAACACTCTTAAGTTATAAAAATTATTGATTATCAACATAAAAACATAAATTATGATATGTATATATATATATTCTATAAACGTGACTGCAAGTATTTGATTTAAGTTCTATTGAAAATGCTAATCGAAGCACTTTAAAAATGATTATTTCTCATTTTATCTCTTTAGAAAATTATTTACTTGTTATTTTAGGCATCGTTTTTGCACAAGGCCTCCATAAACTCAGAGACGGCACTGCCTACAAAACAATATATAAGCACACTAAAATGCTTAAATTCTGAATCATCATAAGTTGTTGGTTTAGATTTTACAAAATAGTTGAATTAGTGAATCCATTGAAAACTGAAAATAAACATGTTACTTGGTCAACAAGGGTCTTGGCATGCATGTTGACGACGAGGTCTCGTTAAAAATCTTGATCATCGACTATTAATTTTTCCATGTATAGTATTTAAGTGCGCCGATGTTGTTAATTAGTAGCTTACCAATGGTTTAATCTTTTTGTCCTTCATGCATGACGATCTTCTCTCCTTAACATCACACCAAGGGTGGTGTGGCTCCTTCATGCTTGGTCATGAAGATCATTACGACCAGATGACCACTCTTAAATTAGAGAGTTCTTATGAAAGTTACCTTCAACAAAGTGAAAACTTGTGTTATGATTGCTAAGCATTCATGATCTAAGTTGAGACTAAATTGTTATACTGTTTGTTAATGATAATTCATGTGAAGTTAGGATGAGAGTATACCTCCTTACTTGTTAAGTGATAATATGGCATACATCAAGGTCACGATAATTAATTAAAGTTTCTAGCTAAAGATAAAGTCTTCTTTAAGTTTCATTTGCAATATCAAGGTCACAATAATGTGTTCTTGCTACAAGTTTGTAATTTGGGCCACTTTTATACCGTGATGGCGTGATTGACTTAAGACTAGCTGTGGGCTAATATGGGACCAAAATTAGATTTGTTATCGGCCAACCAATGGGCTTACATTCATACGCAACTTTCATTCCAAAAATATGGACAGTTTTTTAAAAAATAGAATCTGAGTTGTTTAAATAACACAAGTTATATTTTCTTGTCGAAGATTTATATTGGAAAATACTTCAACACCTAAAGCACTATTGGCTTGTACATGCTTCAAATGCTATGTTCGTGGAAACTTTCAAATTAAAGTACATTCAATAATGTTACAAATATAGTAAACCTAACAAACTGCTACTTGCTATATTTGTGTAAAGCCATGGTACACGAAATAAATCAAATAATCGTTTAGACGCGTTTTCATTCCACTTTATAATTTACCAGAATTGGCACAAACGAGCTTTCTATGTATTTTCCAACGTTCGGTAAGATGTACCGAAAACAATGTGAACTTTCCGTTAATCAACAATATACACGCGATAAGATAAAAGGAAATGTCACAACAATTTCATGTCAAAGTGCTCACGAACACTTTACGTGTCACATGTTCTTTGCAAGCAATTTCATAGAACGATACGAAGCTTTTAAACTTTTGGTTTTGCAATTTCTTGTATAACTGCATAACAGACTTACGTTTCAATGATCTTTATACCATCAAATGTAATTGGGTGGTTGTTTGAAAAGTTTCTAAGTCTCTTTTAAAAGCAATATTCTATGCTGTATGGTCCAGTGATATGTTTTGATATGTGTATTCCGTTGTTTGATCGAAATTTCAAACAATACTATGAAATTACACTAAAAATCAATACATTTTCAAAGTTGCTACAACCTACAAGTTAACTTATCTTTATTAGCTGTAAAACTACTTAAAAGAAGGGTAAACGTATGGGGGAGAATAGTAAATAAACATTTATCATCTTAAAAGATCACAACATGTTTTTATTTACTTATTTGTTACTTTATTCTGATTTATTGCATGATATATAAACGTTATCTATTATCCAAATTTGATACTTTTTATGGGTCTTTTAGCTAGTCAAAATATATATTTACTCACCAATAAACTTGTAATATGATAACAAAGCATAGAATAATAAATTGATGTCTTCAAAAAATTATTTCCTTTAATACAGAATTGCTTGTCTAAATTGAATCATCTAATACAACTTGTTATTTGATTAATGTGTTTAATTAGAGCAGAAAACAAATCCAAACACTGTTTTGTTACATATATATTTTAAAAGTAATACCAAACTCCCTAAATTAGCATTCACATTTTGGAGAAAAGTATGAAAAGTTTAGGTGCATAGAAAGACAGTGGTTGATATGTGCGAAATTAGACATATTTTAGACACAATTATCAGATTTTTCTTTTAATTGCAAATAGTATGTAGATTTTATATTTTATTTATATCTCTTTAAGAAAATCTTTTATATAATAAAACAAAACCCTTATTGGGAATTTTTCATTTAAAAAAATGGAACCATTCCTTTTTTAGTAATAATTTTTTTTATTATGATTTTAATTATAATTTTTTATTATTAAAGATAATCATTTAAAAAGTTTAGTCATATCGTTAGTTGCATTTTATCTTTATCTTTTGTGTTTATCTTCTACTTATGTAGTATATCAACAAAACAAATTTATTATAATTTTTTTAATATTAAAGATAATCATTTAAAAAGTTTAATTCTATCGTTAGTTGCGTCTTATTTTTATCTTTTGTGTTTATCTTCTACTTATGTAGTATATCAACAAAACAACTTTAAAGATTAAATTATTTGTTTTTTAATAAATAAAAATATATCATTCAAAAAAATTTTAAAAAAAACCCGCGCGTGCGCGAGTATTATAACTAGTTTATATAATAAAACAAAACCCCTATTGGGAATTTTTCANTTTTCCAACGTTCGGTAAGATGTACCGAAAACAATGTGAACTTTCCGTTAATCAACAATATACACGCGATAAGATAAAAGGAAATGTCACAACAATTTCATGTCAAAGTGCTCACGAACACTTTACGTGTCACATGTTCTTTGCAAGCAATTTCATAGAACGATACGAAGCTTTTAAACTTTTGGTTTTGCAATTTCTTGTATAACTGCATAACAGACTTACGTTTCAATGATCTTTATACCATCAAATGTAATTGGGTGGTTGTTTGAAAAGTTTCTAAGTCTCTTTTAAAAGCAATATTCTATGCTGTATGGTCCAGTGATATGTTTTGATATGTGTATTCCGTTGTTTGATCGAAATTTCAAACAATACTATGAAATTACACTAAAAATCAATACATTTTCAAAGTTGCTACAACCTACAAGTTAACTTATCTTTATTAGCTGTAAAACTACTTAAAAGAAGGGTAAACGTATGGGGGAGAATAGTAAATAAACATTTATCATCTTAAAAGATCACAACATGTTTTTATTTACTTATTTGTTACTTTATTCTGATTTATTGCATGATATATAAACGTTATCTATTATCCAAATTTGATACTTTTTATGGGTCTTTTAGCTAGTCAAAATATATATTTACTCACCAATAAACTTGTAATATGATAACAAAGCATAGAATAATAAATTGATGTCTTCAAAAAATTATTTCCTTTAATAAAAAATAGTCTAAATACGTCAAATGATATTTAGATTAGCGATATGTGATCACGTTACTCACTGAAAATAGATATTTTGAACCGGTTCCAAGTCATCATGATTAACAATGAATCTTAGGGTAAAACCTAAATACGTGCATTAGATGTTACTCCGTATCTAGACTATCGATACGTTATCCACTAACCAAAAGTTTTTGTGTTCAAGTATCATCTAAAACATTTATGACTTGCGAGGTATTATTAACTAGCGTGCGTAAAAATTTGACTTTCTAAAGAAATTTCAATAAAAAGAAAGCATTCCAATACAAGCTAGGAAGTTAGGTATTTTCTGACATGTTCATTTCTAATTAGCTATTGATCGAATTGAAATTTTTTGCATACACGTACATTTGAATTCATAGATGTATGTGGATAGATATGCAAACAATATGAGCATAGCATACAAAATTGTAGTTGTGAAGCAAATATTGTGGCCATAAAGACTAGCTAGTAAAGGGAAGAGACGTGCGATGATTGATTAGCCAACTAACAACGGTATTGACGAGTTGACACTAGTCTTATAATATAAAGTATAAACACAATTAATAATTCGACATTACAGTTATCAAAATACACGGTGCATTAATAGGCGATTCAATTCATACCCGAGAACTACTATTTTGCTTAATAGCGTTACGTTGCTAAACACACGGCATTTTTTTAATAACGTAGTTATTTTTATCGAATTATAAGCATATAAGAATAAACTATATATGAGATGCATTTTCCTCGAAGTTTCTTGTCATTCGTTTGTATAAATACAATGGACGTAGGCTTCAATGACATATTCAGTACTCAGATACTTTCAATCGTTTTCATCGTTTAAGTATTACTTCCAATCGTTGCAACAGAAAAAATATGGTTAATGAAATTCAGCCATTCGACATAGGAATTATGCTTCACAGCATAAAAACAACCACACTTACGAATGCAAAGAAAAGATGGCGTCGTGCATACTTCACTATTTACTTCTCAAACACCATGGTCTCGATAGCCAAAAACACAGTCCCCAAGTCATTGATCGATCCCTCGTATTCAGTTATTGAAATCTTCCCACAACTTCTCGTTCCAAAGGGTGGTGTCAATGAAGCGTCTGATCACCTTAATGATATCGATCAGACGTTGCTTATTGATACATTAAAAAACAAGGACATGAAAACATTTAGCAAGTTAAATGGTGTCAAGGGTTTGGCGGAAGCCCTTGACACTGACCTTGACCATGGGATTAACGGTCAAGATATAGACAAACGTAAAAGTGTGTTCGGGTCAAATACTTATATAAAACAGCCTCCAAAGGGATTGTTTTATTTTGTATACGAGGCGTTTAAAGATGTTACGATAATTATACTAATGGCGTGTGCGGTTCTTTCACTTGGTTTCGGTATCAAAGAAGATGGAATAAAAGAGGGATGGTACGAAGGCGGGAGCATTCTACTCGCGGTTTTCTTAGTTATCGCCGTGTCCACGATTAGTAACTTTCGACAAGAAAAGCAATTCGACAACTTGTCGAAAATTAGTAACAACATAAAAATCGACGTGGTACGAGACGCTAGACGACAAAAAATCTCGATATTTGATATTGTCGTGGGCGATATAGTCATTTTAAATATCGGAGATCAAATCCCCGCGGACGGGCTGTTTATCGATGGGCATTCATTACTAATTGACGAGTCGAGCATGACGGGTGAAAGTGAGCATATTGAAGTAAACGCCCTTACGAACCCGTTCTTGTTCTCGGGCTCGAAAGTTGCTGACGGGCATTCTCGAATGCTCGTTCTATCGGTTGGGATGAACACCGCTTGGGGGAAAATGATGAGCTCGATAACCGGTAACGAAAACAGTGAAGAAACCCCGTTACAAGCTCGTCTCAACAAACTCACTTCTTCGATAGGTAAAGTTGGTCTTGCAGTCGCGTTTCTAGTACTTTTCGTTATGCTAGTTCGTTACTTTACGGGACACTCTGAAGACGAAAATGGTAACCGCGAATACAACGGAAAACGGACAAGTGTTAACGAGATACTAGACTCGGTTACGGGCATCTTTTCAGCTGCGGTAACAATAGTTGTAGTTGCTATACCCGAAGGTTTGCCCTTAGCCGTGACCCTCACACTCGCATACTCGATGAAGCGAATGATGAAAGACCAAGCCATGGTTCGTAAACTATCCGCTTGTGAAACCATGGGTTCAGCCACTGTTATATGCACGGATAAGACAGGTACTTTGACTATGAACCAAATGACCGTAACGAAGTTTTGGCTCGGGCTAGAGCACATCGAAAAACAATGTTTATCAAATGTTATAGTTGATAAAGTTCTTGGACTTATTCATCAAGGAGTCGGTTTAAATACTACAGGTACGGTTTTCTTCTCGGGAACCGTACCCGAGTACTCAGGCTCCCCAACAGAGAAAGCAATTTTGTCATGGGCCGTTGTGGATATGGACATGGACATGGAGAAACTAAAACAAAGTTCGACTGTTTTGCATGTTGAGACTTTTAACTCAAAGAAAAAACGGAGCGGGGTTTTGATTAGGAGAAACGATGATAACACAGTTCACGTCCACTGGAAAGGAGCTGCGGAAATGGTACTCGAGATGTGTACACATTATTATGAGCGCGACGGGTGTGTAAAGGTAATAGATAACGATACGAGAGCACAATTGGAGAATGTTATCAAAGGAATGGCAGCAAGTAGCCTTAGGTGCATTGCTTTCGCGCATAAGCAAGTTCATTCAGAGAGGTTGACTGAAGAAGGTTTAACATTGCTCGGGATTGTTGGGCTGAAAGATCCATGTAGACCAGGAGCCAAGAAAGCTATCGACACTTGCCGGTCTGCTGGAGTCGCTGTTAAGATGATCACTGGAGACAATGTTTTTACAGCGAAAGCAATAGCAACAGAATGTGGGATACTAGAACCCGGTCAAGAAGTATGTGAAGGGGAAGTTGTGGAAGGCGTCGAGTTTCGTAACTACACGGATGAAGAGAGAATGCTCAAAGTTGATACGATCCGCGTGATGGCAAGATCGTCCCCGTTTGATAAGCTTTTAATGGTGCAATGCCTGAAACGAAAAGGACATGTTGTAGCTGTTACTGGTGACGGGACCAACGATGCACCAGCACTTAAAGAAGCTGATATAGGACTTTCGATGGGGATTCAAGGGACGGAAGTAGCTAAACAAAGCTCGGATATTGTCATCTTAGATGACGATATCGCCTCTGTTTCTACTGTCTTGATGTGGGGACGTTGCGTGTACAACAACATCCAGAAGTTCATTCAGTTTCAACTCACGGTAAATGTTGCAGCCCTTGTCATTAACTTCATTGCAGCTGTTACTTCTGGCTCTGTCCCACTAACTGCGGTCCAATTGTTATGGGTTAACTTGATCATGGACACATTGGGTGCACTTGCACTCGCTACAGAAAGACCCACTAATGAGCTTTTAAACAAGCCACCCGTAGGTCGTGTTGAGCCCTTGATCACCAACATTATGTGGAGAAACCTATTTGCACAATCTCTTTTTCAGATTATCGTTCTATTAACATTCCAGTTCAAGGGTAAGGCCATATTTAATGTGAACGAGAGAGTGAAGGATACTATTATCTTCAATACTTTCGTGCTATGTCAAGTGTTTAACGAGTTTAACTCAAGGAAGCTGGAGAAGAGGAACATATTTAAAGGCATTCACAAAAACCGGCTGTTTCTTGGAATCATTGGGATGACTATAGTTCTGCAGGTCGTGATGGTGGAGTTGTTAAAGAAGTTTGCTGATACGGAGAGATTAAACGGAATGCAGTGGGGAATATGCATAGCGGTTGCATCTATGTCGTGGCCTATTGGATGGGTTGTGAAGATGATACCAGTACCAAACAAACCATTTCTAAGCTACATTCGGCGCTAATTTAGACTCATATTTTCTGTTTAGCAAACTATTTCTCACATCATTAATCTTTTTTCTCTTGTACATATTGCATTAGTAGTGTACTGACTTAATTATATGTTATCTTCTTCGAATTGGTTTAAAGTATAAATTTATCAATAAATTATTATTTGGTTATGGTCTGTTTCAATTTTGGTTGTTCACCTGGTATGTGGCCGGTTAGAAGAGAGTTGTGACATTCAGGGACGGAGCCATAACTAAAGATGACCGGGTGTACCAAAAAAATTGAACAGTAATACTAGAAACATATTTCGATGGACCGGGTGCATTTAAGATGAATTTAGAAAAAATCGATTTTTTTCCAAAAATTAACACTACATTGAAAAAATCCATGGGGTGCACGGGCACCCGCGGGAACCCTCTAGCTCCATCCCTGGTGACATTGACACAATGAGTGTCGAGATACTATATAACATGAAACGCAAACAAATTTTTTATAGGCAATTTGCGTGTTATTGTATTTGTTTCGCGCTTGTTTATTGTGTTTTGCCAAACAGAAAGCCAATTATCATATTTGAAATAATGAGTTTCAGAATTGCTTGTCTAAACTGAATCATATAATACCACTTATCATTTGACTAATGTGTTTAAATAGAGCAGAAAACAAATCCAAACACTGTTATGCTACATACATAATGAGTAATACCAAACACCTATAAAGACTTTTTTAAGTTATTAAAGGCGTACCAGTGAAGTTGATGAAAAATGAAACCGAGACAAATGATCATCATAAGTTCAAGTAACAAAATTGAGTTTCTTTGGTTTTGGAGAAAAGTATGGAAATTTTGGTGGGTGGAAAGATCGGTGGTTGATATGTGTGAAATTAGACATAGTGTAGCAGGATTATCAGATTTTTCTTTTAATTGCAAATATTATGTAGATTTTATATTTTATTTATAGATCTCTTTAAGAAAATTAAGGAGCTTAATGAAGATTTGTGAATATATTTTGAATTAGGGCTGAGCATCGGGCCGGGCCAAATACCGATACTGAAACAATGGAAAAACTCAACCCGAGTCTCGAACCGATTATAGTCGGGTCGGGACGGTTTTATTCGGTTCTATCGGGCCAGTTGTCGGTATAAGCAAAGATTGTCCCGAATGCAAAAAATGAGACCATCCAAAAATGCAAAAAATAGGCCCATTCATATGTGAGTCACCTGAGCCCATCCAAAAAGTGCAAAAACTTGAGTCCATCAAACTATAGTAAAGTTGGTAACATAGAAAATCATTATCACACAAATCATTATCACAAAATCATTAACTAACAAAGTCATTACCCACCAAAGACAAAAACCATTCACGGTATTAAAAAAGTTATTTCTTTTCTAACAAACCATTCACTGTAAACAATAACATTCGACAACTGACCAAATATTATCAATATCAAATCATTATCATCATAGTATCATAGTTCAATTCGTATGTTTTTGAGATGAGAATGAATACTTACTTCCATTATATTTTTTTGTTGAGATGAGAATGATTCGTATGTAGGAATAGAAGATGAGATTGATTCACCCATTTTGAAATGACATTGATCCATTCAATTGTTAAGACCTTCGTGTTTTGGTGTGTTCTTCACTTCGTGTTTTGGTCTGAACTCTGAAATTGATAAAAACAAAGGAGGGAGGCGTGTATTCTTTTACTTATTTACTAACCCTATTAATCAATCGGGCTGACGGGCTATCTCGGGCTTTTGTCGGGTTTTAACCCGATACCGACCCGATACCGATAATTATGAAAATGTAAAACCGACTCCCGACCCAAAATATGTCGGTTCGGTTTCGGGTGTGAATCGGTTCGGGCGGTTTGTCGGTATGAATCGGGACGGGTCGGGATTGCTCAGCCCTATTTTGAAGACTAATTAGTAGAGATAAATGGAAGATTCTGAGTTAAACTTAAAAGCCTAATGTAACAATAGAAGAGTCCAAGAAAAAGAAACTGAACCACTAGGCGCAAAAAACAGCTCAAAACCGAGTTACTACTCGTCCCAGGTTCGGTCTAGTTCAAGTGCCAGTTCATCTGACCTCCCATAAAAAAAACCCAGTTCACGAGACAGTTCAAAACCTGATTCAAATCATAGAGAACTGGTCAAGAAGAAGGGTCTTTGACTGCGGCAAGGCCCGCGAGTTGTTATTTGTTGACTGATTTATTAACACTAAGTTATAAAAATTATTGTTTATCAACATAAAATCATAAATTAAACTATTAAGTTATAAAATTTCTAACAGGACTTTTTATTACGATATATGCATTTTTAGCTCCGTTTTTTTGGGTCGAACTTATGTTTAACTTTAAGATATAGAAATGTTGGGAATATGAATATGTAAAGAAAACATTGGACAATAATGCATATAAGTTATGACCTACAAAACAAAATATAAACACACTAAGATGCAATCTAAAATGCTTAAATTCTGAATCATCAAACGTTTTTGGTTTAGATTTTACAAAATAATTGAATTAATGAATAAACATGTTACTTGGTCAACAAGGGTCTTGCCGTCTTGGCATGTTGACGACGAGGTCTCGTAAAAAATCTTGATCATCGACTATTATTTCCATGTATAGTATTTAAGTGCGGCAATGTTGTTAATTAGTAGCTTGCCAATGGTTTAATGCTTTAATCTTTTTCTCCTTCACGCACGATGATCTTCTCTCCTTAACATTATACCAGGCGTGGTGTGGCTCCTTCATCTTTGGTCATGATTCATGAAGATCATTACGACCAGATGACCAGTCTTAAATTAGAGAGTTCTTATGAAAGTTACCTTCAACAAAGTGAAAACTTGTGTTATGATTACTAAGCATTCATGATCTAAGTTGGGACTAAATTATTATAATGTTTGTTAATGATAATTCATGTGAAGTTAGGATGAGAGTATACCTCTTTACTTGTTAAGTGATAATATGACATACATCAAGGCCACGACAATTAATTAAAGTTTCTACCAATGGAGCATTAGTCCGAGCATTTGTGCTTGAGTCAATAGACCCAGGTTCAAGTCCCATCTTTGGCATTTGCTTCATATAGGTACCCACCTCCGCAAAACCTATGGGCACACTGGAGAGACTTTGTGGAATAAGAGCTCAGGGGTCCGAGTCTTGGCTCGTGCTCACTCCAGTTGGTGCCCCACTAGGCTAGGAGAGTTGCCAGAGCTATTCCTTGTGGGGTGGTGTTGATGCAAAACTTCGGGTCTTACTATCAACAGCGATACCGATCCTTCGGACACCTCCGGGTCCTTCGGATTATTCTTGGTTCTCTCGGATGGTTATGAGTTCCAAAGGATTCCTGCTAAGAAAATAACACGTGTTAGTCTCGCCCCGGGTTTTATCCCAAGACCAAACTCCGGCGTGAGAATGATTATGGAGAATAGTAGATAGATTGGTTTAAGTATGTAAGATAATAGTCAGATATGTGATCAAGTAAGTGTGTGTGAAAAATGAGTTACCATGATATGAGAATTTCTCCTCCTTATATAGTAGAGGCCATTTTGTCCATATCGGATGTGGCCAAGCTGGGTGACGATGCCCCAAAGTACTTGTTTTGTAGCTTTTCCCTTTAAGGCTTCTGTCCCTTCTTATGCGCTCACTCTGATCCTCTGTTACATACTTAATATGTCATGTTTGACTTTTGGTTAGATAGTTACCGTTGTCCGAGCCGGTCGGTCAGGTTCGTTCGGAGTTATTGGTCTGTCCGGCGTGGGTCCTTCGGACACATACGCCGACATGTCCCCCCCAGTATCATAGTATTGGTCGTGCCAATGGTGCGATACTTAAAAAATGTTGTTTTGTTTTTCAGGAGATTTGGTCCATTCGGTATTTCCGAGGGGCTTTTTGCCGTGGTATCGGCGAGTGATCATTGATGTATGTGATGACGAAGTTGATAATGGATCATACGCCGTTTTGCTTGCCTCGAGGGACGTGATTTTGACACGTGTGAGGGGATGTTTCATCATGCGGTGGGGAGAGTGCCACGTACGCATTTGATACGACGCGACGTTTCGTCGTTTTCCCCCTTTGTGCCTATAAATAGTCCCCATTTCTCACAGTTTTACCACCGTAAACAATTTTTGCTACTTTCTCTCTCTATCGTGACACTCTCGCCTCTTTTATTCCGAGCCGTTTATTTTCTTCCGGGCGGTTATATCTTTTCACTTTGGCAGGTACGTTTCGGTTACCCCCTTAGAATTTTCATTCTGTCATTCGGTTATACCCTCCTCTTTGGTTTGATTATGTCGGAATCCGTTTCTCAATCGGATAGTGAAGAAGAGGTTTTTGAGATGGATGATTTTAAACCGAAGTTCGACGTAGGGACGTATATTTCGAAAATGACCGACGAAGGGGTGCGTTGGGCGGTAAAGGAGTTCGGTATTCCCCGGGACTTGCATCCGAGGTTACCACCCTCCGATTTTACTATGGATTAATTAGCTCACGGTTATGAGGATGCCATAGGCTTATACTTGGAGTATTTCATGGAGGGGGAATTAGTGTGCCCTTTTCTACCTTTATTCTTGACGTGATTTGGTATTTCAAGGTTCATATTTCCCAGTTAGTTCCGTTAGGTCTTCACCGAGTTTCTTTGTTTGAAGTGTATAGCGGAAGCTTGGATATTATCCCTACCACCCCTTTGTTTCGGGCTTTTTATAAGCTTGGGAAGGCCGTTCAGTGGTTTACCTTTGAGAAGCGTGTAGGTAGGCAACGAAAAGTTTGTTTTATTGAGAAGTTGACTGGGTTGAAGGGTTGGAAACCTAACTTCTTTCTGATCGACCGAAGAGCCATTCCCTTTGCCATGCCCTGGAGACATAATGATTCGGACATCTCGGATCCTTTTCCTACGGGTTTATTTGACCTTGCTGATGCTGCGAAGTTGGAGGAGCATGTGGTTGACCTTGTAAAGATACCACATGGGTTTTTATATGTTGTTGGGCTGACAATGCATTGGAAGTATCCCGGTTATCGAGCGAGGTTTGTGGATGCCAAGGGGAGGGGTATAACCGAAGATTCTTTCTCTTCTTTTTCTGCATACACGTTTCTTTTTTTTTTCTTTTTTTTCTTTTTTTTTGTAATATAAAAATTTTGTGCAGATATCACCATGTCCGAATATCTCAAGCGTCTGAAGCTTCGCAAGAATGCCAGTATGATTCAAGGTGAAAAGATTCCGGAGGGCGAGGCTACCTAGTTGCACGTTACTACTCCGGTTGATTCAAATGCCGATGTTCCGGCGAAGACTAGTGATTTGGCTATAGTTGAGGTTGCAGATGAGAAGGTGTTAGCTGCTAAACAGAAGAAGAAAAATCAGGCTGCCGCTAGCGCTACGGCTGCTCAGGCCGAGGGAGGGGAGGACTTGCCGCCAAAAAGTCGGGGCAAGCATGTTGCAGGGGTATCTGGGTCGTCTCGGCCCTAAAGAAGAAGAAAAATCTATCAGATGCATCCCCAGTTGTTGACTTGGATTCTCCGGCTCACGCCTCCAGCCATACCCTTTCGGATGTTGCTCCCCCAGATGACGGCATCAAAGTTCATGGAGAGGACGAGGGTGGGCCTCATCTGGAAGGTTCGGCTCAATCACAGCTGAGGCAGCCCAGGAAATCCATTAAGCCAGGATCCGGTTCAGGGGATCTCATTTGGTTGAGAAGTCTAGTCGTATGTCTTATCAATTTGTATATATCTGCTTTGCTTATTTTGCTTGTCTTGGCTTAACTTTATGTTTTTATGTTTTCAGACAGTTCGCCCCGTGCTTCTTCCGGGCAAGGCCGGGGTAAAAAACCGATGTTGGATGAATCGCAAGCCGAGATTCATGCCCCTCAATGGGCCATCCGCACAAACACCCGTCTGACCAATGCTTCGGTTTGTCGGAATATGATGATGGATTTGGCTTTTAGAAGACTTTGACGATGTTGAGGCTTGCAACCGGGCCTGTATAGCTTTGGCAAAGAGTTCCGTGATGCAGAGTGACATGTGTGAGTACTTAGCTAACCTCCCAGATGCTTCAGCCTTGTTCAGGATCTGCTTGATGGATTGATCGGTTATGACCTTGAAGGGATGTGCTTCGAAATATCTCCTTAGCCTTCTTGAAAGGTGCAATAAAGCTAAGGCCAATTTTTCGATTGGGGCATAGTTTCTTCCGGCTTCATGCAATGTTCTGCTTACATAATACACCAGTATTTGTTTCCCTTCCCTCTCTACTAGCAATACACCACTCATTGCTTCTTTTGTTGCCGCGAGGTATACTAGTATGTCCTCTTTCGGTTTCGGGGTTGTTAGGTATGGGAGTTCGAGGATCATCCTCTTCAATTCTTGAAATGCCGAATCTACCATCTCCGTCCACCGGTATTCATCCTTGTTTTGTTTCATGATGTTCTTCAAGGTGTCAAAAAATGGTAATGCCTTTTCTGCTGAACGGGATAAGAAACAGTTCAGGGCGGCTAGCTTGCCACTTAGGCTCTGCATCTCCTTGAGTGACTTCGGCGACTGCATTTCAGCAATGGCCCTGGTTTTCTTTGGATTCGCTCTGATTCCTTCCGAGGTTACCATATATCCGAGGAACTTTCCTTCCTCCACACCAAAAGAGCACTTCTTTGGATTTGGTTTCATGTTGATCCTTCGCAGGTTGTCGAAGGTTTCAGCAATGTCAGCCAACAATTCTTTTTCGGTTTTACGCTTAATCACCATGTCATCTACATAGGCCTCCAAGTTTCGGCCAATCTGTGAACGGAAGGCGGTATCTACCAGCCGCTGATAAGTTGCCCTGCATTCTTCAGACCAAATGACATTTTGGTGTAACAGTAGGTACCCCGTTCAGTGTAAGTATGTAAGATAATAGTCAAATATGTGAGCAAGAAGTGTGTGTGAAAAATGAGTTACCATGATATGAGAATTTCTCCTCCTTATATAGTAGAGGCCATTTTGTCCATATCGGATGTGGCCAAGCTGGGTGACGATGCCCTAGAGTACTTGTTTTGTAGCTTTTCCCTTTAAGGCCTCTGTCCCTTCTTATGCGCTTACTCTGATCCTCTGTTACATACTTAATATGTCATGTTTGACTTTTGGTTAGAGAGTTACCGTTGTCCGAGTGGGTCGGTCAGGTTCCTTCGGAGTTATTGGTCTGTCCGGCGTGGTTCCTTCGGACACATACGCCAACAGGTGGACAATGACTGGTGCCAAAAGACACCCGGGATCAGGGTGTTCCCGCCAATCTACACCTTTTTTTTGTGTGGAATTAATTAAAGTTTCTAGATAAAGATAAAGTCTTCTTCAAGTTTCATTTGCAATATCAAGGTCACACTAATGTGTTCTTGCTACAAGTTTGTAATTTGGGCCACTTTTGTACCGTGATGGCATGATTGACTTAAGACTAGTTGTGGGCTCATATGTGACCAAAATTAGATTTGCTATGGGCCAGCCAATCGGCTTACATTCATATGCAACTTTCATTCCAAAAAATACAAGTTATATTTTCTTGTCGAAGATTTATGTTGGAAAATACTTCAACCACTAAAGCATAGGCTTGTACTTGCTTCAAATGCTCATATGTTCGTGGAAACTTTCAAATTAAAGTACATTCAATAATGTTACAAATATAGTAAACCTAACAAACTGCTACTTAAATGGACTACTACTATATTTGTTTAAAGCCATGGTACACGAATAAATCAAATAATCGTTTAGACGCGTTTTCATTCCAATTTATAATTTACCAGAATTGGCACAAACGAGCTTTCTATGTATTTTCCAACATTCGGTAAGATGTACCTACCGAAAACAATGTGAACTTTCCGTAAATCAACAATATACACGCGATAAGATGAGAGGAAATGTTACAAAAATTTCATGTCAAAGTGCTCACGAACACTTTACGTGTCACATGTTCTTTGCAAGCAATTCCATAGAATGATACTGATAGAGATAGGCTTAAAATAAGCATTTGATAGTGACAAGTTAAACTATTACAAATGCAATATAATATAAAAAGTACATGCATGTGACTACACTACGTGAATGAAACAACAATATGAAATATAGTATGGAAAAGGTACATGGAAAAACCACATAAGGTCGTTGAACCCAAAAGCCAAATAAAACAAGTTCTAGAAGGTGTCACTTTCAACACAGGGCAAGTTGCTCTCATGAGATAAGAGCATTAAATGCGTAACGTGAAAGACGAATATATTCGAAGATAAGAGAATTAGATGCAGTATGTGAAAAGCGAATATATTCGACTGCAAGGGATATTTGATTCTGATCTTATACACAGATTGAAGTTTTACTCGCCTATAAATAGGAGGCCGGTAAGTCATCGAGGGACATTCACAATCAACTATCTCTTTCTCTCTCTCTCTCTATATATATATGACATATATTACTTTCATTAGTCTAATACGGGGAGCAAGTCCCGGTTTACTCCTAACGCCATTCTCTTGATTGATACAGATAAACAGGTCACTTACTTGGCAATTAGCACCCTCATCCTAGATCTGTGGATTATCGTATCATCAATTGGCACTTCATAGCCTAGCTAGACCTACCTCTGCATCAACAGAATAGAGTGTATGATTGTATCTGTACTTAGCCTCCACGTCCAGTTTTCTTATTGGCTCAGCATGACGGTCACCGTCATATCAGGTATTTATAAACTGCTATGTCGTTCTCATCTCATTTTTGAGTATCTCTCAAGGTACCACTTATGGCATCTCCAAGTAAAGTCGACGACAAAGCAGGTACGTAAGTTGATGTATTGTTTCTGAAACAATGTTAATGATATATGCAATGGTTCCTGTATTCTTGA